>JAMFTG010000120.1:245000-314958 GCA_023974075.1 Chaenocephalus aceratus | reverse complement strand
GACTGGAAGCCGGCAGAGAGAGGCCAGCATCGGGGCGATGTGGGCACGCTTTGTGTGGCCAGTCAGGAGGCGTGCCGCTGCGTGCTGGACGAGCTGCAGGCGTCTGATTGAGGCCTGGTCCAAACCCACAGACAGAGCGCTACAGTAGTCCAGTCTTGAGGCGTTAATAACTCTTTCCAGGTCTTTGAAAGATAAATACGACTTGGTTTGGGCCAATAGTCTTATTTAAAAAAAGAAGAAGAAATGAAAGTGCTTGTTACAGGATGGCATGTTTTTATTGAAATGTTTATTTGCCTAAAATGAATGAAAGTATGTTTTGTGTTAAAGGTTTTCTAAATGATGCGTCAAGAGGCCGAATGAAGCAAAGAGGAATCCATCAAACAAACCAAATCTCAACTTGACAATGGTCAATATATATTTATGAAAGTCAAGTAAAGATAGTTCTTTGTGATGTGCACGTGTGAATAGTATCCTACTTTAGGAAGTAATTGAAAATATGCAAATCAGGTTTTTAACAGACGTACGGTACGGCTTCCGGGTGCAGAGGATAATTTAATCAAATGGTCCTTTTTTAATCTAAATGTTTAATTGAATCCCCTGCACGGAGAAAACAGCCGTGTGTGTGTGTGTGTGTGTGTGTGTGTGTGTGTGTGTGTGTTCTTACCTCTGAACCCCCTCCCTCCCACAGAGAACAGCTTCCCACATGCACAGGTCACCCGGTGAGAAGCTGCCCTCTCTCATCATCATGTACCTTCTGTGTGTTCCTGCGCCTCGTCTCCGTGCACGTGCAGAAAGTGCAGCACGTGCACGCTCTCACCACATGCATGCCTGTGTAGGAAGACATTTTGCAGGGGTGCACGTGTTGCCTGCGATTGACCAGCGTGTGGGACTTCACTTGCGTGTGTGTGTGTGTGTGTGTGTGTGTGTGTGTGTGTGTGTGTGTGTGTGTGTGTGTGTGTGTTGGCGGAGGTTCCCCTGAGAAGCCGAGCTGACCTTGCAGTAGAAAAAGAGTAATTTATTCATGGCACAGATTGCTCCTCTGTGATAGGTGTTCCTCGGCTCCTTGAAAGCATCTCTCTCCACTGATTGCTCAAACACGTCTTTACAATCTAATCGACGAGCATTCAGAGCATCTCCTCCATGCTTCCTCCGACACTAAAGGTGCACACTTGATAGTGTATTCTTAGACCTGAGCTTAACCTGGCTGTCTAAGCGTCTCTTATCGGACGGGTCCAGCTGGCGTCAGGGTTCCATTCACAATACATGTGTTCAACGAGACAATTAAACACCTTGCATCGGGCGCCGCTGTGTTGAAGTGACTGATGAGCAGCTGTTAAAAATACAACGACGGACCGTAACACGAGCGACCTTGACGCAGAAGGAGATGCTCAGAAAGCACAGTTTCAATGTTAAATAAGAAAAGAGACGACGTGTTGAAAGCTTTTCTCAGCTCAATTCAGAAGTACAGTGACGCCTGATTACGATCACACGCAGGCCGATCGAGAAACATCACATTATCCGGATGAAGTCTCCAACAGATCGCTCTCCGGTGGTTGTTGGTGGGAAGTAGTGGAGTACAAATACTTCGTTACTGTAGCCTACTTAAGTACATTTTTCTGGTGTCAGTACTTTACTCCACTACTATTTACTTTCTACTTCTCACATGTTGAACCCAAATACCTGTACTTTCTACTTCTTACATGTTGAACACAAATACCTGTACTTTCTACTTCTTACATGTTGAACCCAAATACCTGTACTTTCTACTTCTTACATGTTGAACACAAATACCTGTACTTTCTACTTCTTACATGTTGAACTCAAATACCTGTACTTTCTACTTCTTACATGTTGAACTCAAATACCTGTACTTTCTACTTCTTACATGTTGAACACAAATACCTGTACTTTGTACTTCTTACATGTTGAACCCAAATACCTGTACTTTCTACTTCTTACATGTTGAACTCAAATACCTGTACTTTCTACTTCTTACATGTTGAACTCAAATACCTGAACTTTCTACTTCTCACATGTTGAACTCAAATACCTGTACTTTCTACTTCTTACATGTTGAACTCAAATACCTGTACTTTCTACTTCTTACATGTTGAACCAAATACCTGTACTTTCTACTTCTTACATGTTGAACCCAAATACCTGTACTTTCTACTTCTTACAGTTGAACACAAATACCTGTACTTTCTACTTCTTACATGTTGAACCCAAATACCTGTACTTTCTACTTCTTACATGTTGAACACAAATACCTGTACTTTCTACTTCTTACATGTTGAACTCAAATACCTGTACTTTCTACTTCTTACATGTTGAACTCAAATACCTTGTACTTTCTACTTCTTACATGTTGAACACAAATACCTGTACTTTGTACTTCTTACATGTTGAACCCAAATACCTGTACTTTCTACTTCTTACATGTTGAACTCAAATACCTGTACTTTCTACTTCTTACATGTTGAACTCAAATACCTGTACTTTCTACTTCTCACATGTTGAACTCAAATACCTGTACTTTCTACTTCTTACATGTTGAACTCAAATACCTGTACTTTCTACTTCTTACATGTTGAACCAAAATACCTGTACTTTCTACTTCTTACATGTTGAACTCAAATACCTGTACTTTCTACTTCTCACATGTTGAACTCAAATACCTGTACTTTCTACTTCTCACATGTTGAACTCAAATACCTGTACTTTCTACTTCTTACATGTTGAACTCAAATACCTGTACTTTCTACTTCTTACATGTTGAACTCAAATACCTGTACTTTCTACTTCTTACATGTTGAACCAAATACCTGTACTTTCTACTTCTTACATGTTGAACCCAAATACCTGTACTTTCTACTTCTTACATGTTGAACTCAAATACTGTACTTTCTACTTCTTACATGTTGAACCAAATACATGTACTTTCTACTTCTTACATGTTGAACTCAAATACCTGTACTTTCTACTTCTTACATGTTGAACTCAAATACCTGTACTTTCTACTTCTTACATGTTGAACCCAAATACCTGTACTTTCTACTTCTTACATGTTGAACACAAATACCTGTACTTTCTACTTCTTACATGTTGAACCCAAATACCTGTACTTTCTACTTCTTACATGTTGAACACAAATACCTGTACTTTCTACTTCTTACATGTTGAACCAAATACCTGTACTTTCTACTTCTTACATGTTGAACCCAAATACCTGTACTTTCTACTTCTTACATGTTGAACACAAATACCTGTACTTTCTACTTCTTACATGTTGAACCCAAATACCTGTACTTTCTACTTCTTACATGTTGAACACAAATACCTGTACTTTCTACTTCTTACATGTTGAACCAAATACCTGTACTTTCTACTTCTTACATGTTGAACTCAAATACCTGTACTTTCTACTTCTTACATGTTGAACACAATACCTGTACTTTGTACTTCTTACATGTTGAACCCAAATACCTGTACTTTCTACTTCTTACATGTTGAACTCAAATACCTGTACTTTCTACTTCTTACATGTTGAACCCAAATACCTGTACTTTCTACTTCTTACATGTTGAACTCAAATACCTGTACTTTCTACTTGAGTTAAGAAGTTTAGTGAATACTTCTACTTTCACCAGAGTATTTTTAAACACGAGTATCTGTGCTTCTACTTGAGGAAAGGATGTGTGTACTTGTACCATCTCTGCTAGGCAGCACGGTGTTCTCCCACGGCTGCCAGTAACCAGGGCTCACAATGAAACATTAATTGAATCCCACTCAGCATAATTAAGCCGCATTAAGCTAATTCCCTCTGCCTCTGTCGGAAGTAATCAGATGCCGTGAGTTCAGCAGCCGGTGACCTTCCCCTCAGGTGTGAGCTTCGGAGAACCCTCGAGATAACATCGCTGCCAAAAGCCTGTTCGGAGTTTCTCTTAATGTCTCATCTCTTTTTCTGTCTTCGTGCCAGGTGTGGAAAGCCTCTTTCCTTCTGCCTCTGAGAGAACACAGGTCCCTCCACTGGAAAACTGCTGCTCCAAAACCAATGAACACATCGTGTTTTCACTTGAAATCAGTCATTAGCGAACATTAGCTCGGTGAGATGTCTTGAAATAAGAAGGGATATTTACATAAATCAGATCTTGTAATTAGCTGGAGAACTCGTTTAGAACATTTGACCAGAATCAGGAAATGCTGTGTTATAATTAGGGGTGTACCGGTATCCGTATTCGTCCCGTACCGTCACGGTTCGGACGTCACGGTGACGTCACGGTTCGGCACATGCAGTCACACGACGAATACGCCTCTTTTGTTTTACGAGTGGGAAAAAGTAATTCAAGCAGTATCCACTTCACTATTTATACTCCAGGGGGCGGTATTGCGCCTAAAAGCTGTTCGCCAGCCGCCCTTAAACAACAAATGAAGAACAAGAAGAAACACAACAACAAAACGAACAAAATACAAGAAGAAGAAAAGTTAGTATGGCGATTTCAGATAACACACAGGAGCGAGAACCCACCTGCTTCTTTTAGATCAGCTGTGGGAACATGTCGGGTTCCCTGTGGACTACAATAACGATGAGGTGTGCGAGTGGTGGATCGGACGAGGACGGTGTTTCGGCGTGGCTTGACAGCGGTGCGGTATGCTAATGGGAACACACGCCAAACATGCTAAATCATATCAGAAGGGATCACCCAGATGTGCCAATCACCGGAGCCCAGCAAAAGACAGCAGCTGTTCAGCAGCTGATCCCCGCTGCTTTTAAGAAGCCAAGAGACATGAGAGCCGAGAGACCAAAATAAATAACGGAAGCTTTTGGCATATATTTCAACGACTTTGCGCTCTGGAAACACTTTCTTATTATTTATGATGTAATATTTTCAAGACATTCTTTTTAGTTTTACAGCTTGATGAAACCTTTTAGTTTGACGTCAGCCATTATAGATACTATGGCCATCTGAGTGTGTGTGGTTTGTTTTTAACTGTTTATTAATACAGTTAATTATTCAAATGTTAGAGTTCCTTATTTTGAAACTGAAACTTGCACTACTGTTCAAAAGTAAATAACAACAAACCTGGAATGATGCATTTGGGACTTTTTTTGCTTTTTCTTGTTGTACCGAACCGTGACTTCTGTGAACCGTTACACCCCTAGTTATAATATAAGCCGCTAATAATCAAAAAAGTTCTGTTTTCTGATGTTAGTTGGTGATTTTCTATTAAATATGTGTTTCATCTGAGTTACAACTCAAAATCAGATGTTTTGACTGAACAAGACCCGATATCTCACTGCCGTGTTACGTCTGAAGATATTGTGTCTTGTATCAGGTGGAGAGAGACACAGTCTGACTAGATGGAGCGTCCACACTACAGCTTCAAAAAAATCTTGGAGCTGGGCGTGTCTGAAGCTTGGGGATTTTATTCGAGCAACGCGACCAACAACCAATCATATGAATGTCCCGCCCCCGACATACAAAGCAAAAACCCCCGGGGATTTTATGCGAGCAATATATATATATATATATATATATATATATAAACTCCCCAAACAGGCGAAACCCTACCAGTTTCCCCACTGTCTCTGCCCCCTCCCTCCATGCCTGGTTCCTCTGGTTTGTATCCCGGTAGGTGAAGAGGGTCTGGTCATACAAAACGGGTGAGTTGCTACGGCGATAGTTAGTTTCTCCTCCAACTTTTTTTGAAATATAGAAATGAACGGCGGGATATCTCTCCCAGCTTAGACGCGGTTTGATTGGCTACGGCTTGAGCTGTCAGATTTTCAGAAACGGGATTTGATTGGCTGGCGCTGGCTACTCCGGCGTCAGAAGTTGAACATTGTTCAACTTCTGACGCCGGAGACGGACCGCTATGCTACCCACAATTCAGTTCGGCGAAAAGCGAGGCAACGTGACGTCACCCCATTGAAAGTGAATGGGCAGACGCGTTGGAAACCGTTCTTGAAGCTGTCGAAGCTGTAGTGTGGACGGGCCTTGTATGCTGGGCGTGCATCTGCCTGCTGAAAGCCAGCGTGTGTGCTTGGAGCGAGAGAGCCCGGTCCTCAGAGGAAGGTTAATGCGGAGCAGCCGTCCGTGACTGCGATCCGTCCTCGGGGGTTCTCCTTTATGGTGACAGCGATCACTCATTTTGATACTTCTCATCACGACTCGGCTCTTCGGACAAGCGCCCGGACCGGTTAGAGGGCGTGTTCACATACACAGAGACGCATGATGGATGAGGAAGGAGAGGAGGAAGAGGAGGGAGACTCAGGATCTGTCTGCTTCATCAGAGGGTTTGAAAGAGTTGTTTCCATCTCTTGTTTGAACTTTACGAACGCTGCTCTGAAGTCTTAGAAGACACAAAGCGAAATGTATTTTCACAACACATCAAAGACGAGGATGAAGGATCCATTAGTCAAGGTTTCGGGAAACACATTTCTCTATATTTGTCACGAACATGGATTAGATTTTGAGGCAGAAGTCGAAGTCACAAAACATGTTTTTTTTGGAGATAAGAAGAATTTAAATGCTAATTACGACAATTTCACTAGAAAATGCGATTGCAACAAACATGAAAGTAAGCTGCAACCAAAATAAAACTAAATGTCTTTATTTTCAGTTTTCTAAATGTAGGAGGATTGCTCAACATGTGCTGCGATGCATTTTTATTATGTGTGCAGAAAACCAGATAAATTGAATGCATTGGACACACTCGGGAAAACTGTCTCATCTGGTGGGGATGTGTTAAAGTCCAATATCACCCGTAAAGCTGATATCATTCAAATATAATTAAATAAATCAAATATAATTTCAAACTCAACAGCAATAAAACTGAACTCCTCCTCATCGGCTCCAAATCCACCCTCAGCAAAACCCCCACCCTGACAGTCACCATCGATGGCACCCGTCCCCCTCCACCCAGGCACCTGGCAACGTGGCGTGATATTTGACCTCTCCTTCTCCCTCGAGCCCCACATCCGTCAAGTTGTAAAAACCTCATTTTTCCACCTCCGCAATATTCCCTCCCCCACCCGCCCTGCAGCTGAGCGACTCATGCACGCCTTCATCTCCTCCCCGCCTTCATCTCCTCCCGCCTTGACTCCTTCCTCGACGGCATCAGCTCCACGTCCCTCAGTGACTCCAGCGGGTCCAGAGCGCAGCCGCCAGACTCCTCCCCCACACCAAGACTCACCCCGGTCCTCAAAGGACTCCACTGGCTCCCCGTTTCACACCGCACCCACTACAAACTCCTGGTCCTCACTTTCGAAGCCCTCCACCATCTGCCCCCCCCCCCTACCTCACTGGCCTCCTCATCCTCTACCGTCAATCAATCAATCAATCAATCAATCAATCAATCAATCAATCAATCAATCAATCAATCAATCAATCAATGTTATTTATAGCCCAATATCACAAATGTTACATTCGTCTCAAGTGGATCGGTCCTCAGACCCTCTGTCCTCTAGACCCTGTCCTTAGACCCTCTGTCCTTAGACCCTCTGTCCTCAGACCCTCTGTCCTCAGACCCTCTGTCCTCAGACCCTCTGTCCTTAGACCCTCTGTCCTTTGACCCTCTGTCCTTAGGACCCTCTGTCCTTCGACCCTCTGTCCTCAGACCCTCTGTCCTTAGACCCTCTGTCCTCAGACCCTCTGTCCTTAGACCCTCTGTCCTCAGACCCTCTGTCCTTAGACCCTCTGTCCTTAGACCCCTCACATCGTACAAGGAAACACTTCCGGAGAAAACCCACAGTTTAAAGGGAACATGGGAGGAAACCTCAGGGAGAGCAGCAGAGGAGGAATCCCTCTCCCAGGACGGACAGACGAGCAATAGATGCCGTGTGGAAATTGAAAAGATAATACATTTGCAACATAGGAACCAACCCCCCCGGACCCTCAGATCCACCTCAGCCGGTTTGCTTTCCATCCCCAAGGCCAGACTCCGGAGCTTCGGGGACAGAGCCTTCTCTGTGGCAGCCCCGAAGCTCTGGAACTACCTCCCCCAAGACCTCCGTGAGTCTGAGTCCCTCACCCTGTTCCAGTCCCGCCTCAAAACCCACCGCTTCAACTCTGAGTCCATAAGCCCCGCCCCCTCTCAAACCCAACTTCCTCTCCTGACTGCTTTTCTGTTTTGTTTTTTGTTTCTTTTGGCTTTGTTTTTGTTTCTTTGTCTACCCTCCCTCCCAAATGTAAAGCGTCTTTGGGTCAAAGAAAAGCGCTATAGAAATAAAATATATAATTTTTATTATTAATACAAAGCAGGATGTTATGGTGTGACGCCCAGGGGATCAAAATGTGTGGTTTTAATGGGAATCAATGGGGACATTTTTGTCGGTAAGGCCCTGACGTTATTTTGGACACTCACTTGATTACACACCATTTATAGGAGCTGAGTTTAAGAATATCTTTTATACATTGAAAAGTGAAAAATGTGGCTAATGAAGCTCAACGGGAGACAGTGCATGATGCCATTACATCATCGTAACGCTAAGCAATGAAAGGCTTGGCTTGTGAACAATGTGTGTCTTACTCTAATTGTATTCACATTTTACGGTTTATAAAAAGACAGGATGTGAGAAAGAAAATAAAAGAAAGACGGACAACCCTTAAGAGGCCCGTCTCAGATTTACACCGGCGGCAGGAGAAGCCTTATCGACTCCTACTGATGGTAAGTGTATTGAAGAGAGGAGCCATAAAGAACGGTGTGTAAAAGTCTCGACGTACAGACGAAGAGATAACAACTCTGCGAGCCGGTGCATCTATCAGCATGCAGAGAAAAGCCTTCAGGGTATATATTATAAATGAGTATTTCTTAAAGTCGACAGCATGAAACATGACTTTGTGTAATCAGAGGTTTGAACCTGTCGTGGAGCCATTAGTGTTGGGAAGGTAAAAGCATTTGGAAAAGACACTTGGAAGTCCAGCTCGCCCAAAGGCCTCTGGTGATTGAATTAACTTTTAGTAGTGAGAAGGTTTATAACTCCCGGCAACTCGTACTGTGGGCCGTTCCTTTTAATACCAGCTGAACGAAAAGCAATCTTCTACGAGTGTAAGGCTCGGTTACTGACGGACGTAATATATGCACCATATTCCAACTTCTTGAATCTAAAAACATTGGGAAATGAAGCACAAGGACGCTATACAATTTGCTTTGTTTGCAGGACGAAAGGAAAAGCATCCTCTGGAGTCAGGGGTCGATATATAAAACACCTGAAGAAGAAGAAGGAAAAGCCATTAATAAACAGATAAAGAAAATACCCTAAAGAATCCATCTGGGACTTTGGCCCAAAGTGATGCTTTTCTTTTAAAGGTAAACTGGACTTGATGTCCCTCCAAGGACCTGAGGGTAGGAATCAAGTCCTTGGCCATCAACCCACCTTTACCCCACTTCATGTGCTATAATATAGATACCGTTATTCTGCCCAGCCCATAATAGTTTTGATTAAACATATCATTCGATGAAATGTCTCGTCCTTTTTTTCGATGGTAGGGGTGTCAAACTCAAGGCCCGGGGCCAAATCCGGCCCGCGACTTCATTTTATGTGGCCCGCAAGAGCTTGCAAAGAATATAATACGTTTATTATACGGTTACATGCTACTTTACAGTATATCTATATGTTCATTTTAATTTATTTCTTATTTTATAGTAGTTATCTTTTTATCTTTGATTTATCCTTAATTGTATAATCTGTGCTCTCCTGTTTTTCAATCTTACCCTTTTGCTATTAAAGCACTGAATTCCCCACTGGGGATTAATAAGTTCCATCTTATCTTATCTTATTTTACAGAAGCATGTTGCCCTTAAACTACTATGTCCCACAATGCATCTCATTTGTGACATGCGCACTGAAGAGACTTGCAATTATTGTGCCCTAGACTTCTGCTTTCAGATGTAATTATTACCCTATCCAATAATAATCCAATGCAGAGGCAATAATATATAATACATTATTTCATGTATATTATGCATTATATATGTATATTTATATAGTTACAACCGGCCTTGGTGCAACTATAATGCTAATGTGCCCACGATGAAATTGAGTTTGACACCCCTGGTATAAAGCCTCTCATGGGTCTTATCATGTTATTGTTGTTGTTGTTTACATACATTTAAATCAAGCTGAAACTTCTGGGTGAGATAAGTTAAGTTTCTTAAACCTGCATTCTCTCGAATTTCCAGCAGGGGGCGACATCTCTGGTTCAACGATAAGTGCAGAGAAGTCTATGAGAAAATGTTCCGACTTCTCTCTTGATTTATTACATCAGTAAATCAGTCTTTATCTGTAGTGTCAAGTCTGATCGATACAGCATGATGTTCATTCAGTAAATTAGGAGTGAAATAGACGATACAATGGTTTGCTTACCTTTTACAGTGTGTTTACACATCTTGAGAGTTCAGTATTTTGGTTGCCTGAAAATGTATAATTCAGTTTCATGACGATTTTATTTGTATTATGTTTTGTCTTGTTTTACTTCCTGTCTTTTTTGCCCTGCTTCCTTTCACCTGTGTGATATTGTTCACTGTTCACTTGTGTCTTTTCCAGCTGTGTCTTGTCTCTGTGAGTAGTCTTGTAAAGTGTATAATTTCTCATTGTATACTTGCCTTCATTATATTTGTATGGTTTCTGGTCCATTCAGCTCCTCTGACATTTCAGTGTTCAGTTGTACTTCAACCCACTCAAGGCTTCAATGTGTAGACCACAGATAAATGGATGGTTGTAAACAATGACCACGCCCACTTCCTATATATTCAGTGTAAGGTTGACATGCAGCACATCGGACACTTAGTCCCCAGTCCTGAATGTTCCATTTACGCCGGTTTGGGTCAATCGCTGAGGGGACTCTTCCAGGGATCTCCCACCGCCAAGGACAGGATGAAAGATCAGCACCAGTGACCTCTGTGAGCTTCCAGAGAGCGTGCATCAGACACCTTGACATGAGCCGCAGTTAGCATCATCTTTAAAGTCCGATACGTGCGACCTTGAAGGACTCGAGCGAGAGGAAATTATATCGTATGATTGAACATCTCAAATGTGTACGTCGGGTTGGATGACTTGACGGATTGGTTGATTGCACATAGCCAAGGTTATCTCTCTCACTCACACACACACACACACACACACACACACACACACACACACACACACACACACACACACACATACATGTATACATCTCTTCAGGGGACATTACATTGACTTACATGCATGTCCTGGAGACTTATCCTAACCTTAACCATAACCAACACATGCCTAACCTTACCTTACCCTTAACCTTACCCTTAACTTTACCCTTACCCTTAAACCTTACCCTTAACCTTACCCTTAACCTTACCCTAAACCTAACCAAGTCTTCACCCTAAAATTAATGATCCCCTTATGGGGACCTCCATTTTGTCCCCATAAGGGAGGCGAGTCCCCACAACGTGACTGTATAAACAGATGTAGGTCCCCACAAGTATAGTAATGCTAGTCCAACACACACACACACACACACACACACACGCGCACCCACACACTCAGAGATTTGGAGAGGATCGGATGTCAGTACTTACAGCTCAGAAGCGTCTCGTTGTTGCTCGATCTGCTCGGTGTGTGTCAGCGAGTAAACATCGAGGAAACCACACCTGCTGCACGCTGACCTCGACTCAGACAGCGTACGTCCACACACACTAATAGTTCCCCCTATTCGTCAGCAGCGCGACACAGAGACATAAATCAACTAATTAAGCACGGCTGCAGCGTGAGCAAATAGGATGAAAGCGGAACCCAGGTGAGGAAAACACGTTAAAAAAAGACCTTCGAGCTGTTTGAGTCTTTTTACTTGTCATTTAACTTTGTTAGAAATTAAAATCAATGTTTGAGAGCATAGTGCACCTTAAACACACAGTCAGTTTAATTGCTGTTTTACACTGAAAAAACCAGAAGTTCTTGTGCACAAGGAACTTGTTAAGCTTTTATTCTGAAAATCCTTCATCTCCGGTTAGCATGAGGCTAATATACCATTTACTATAGAGGTGAATTTAGCACCAATATGATATGATGTTGCACATCGAAACCTACTGATTCAACACTACAACTATAGACGTCGAGATATTATTATTGTTGGATAAGGTACAGTTTATTTGATTATGTTATTGTTTACAGTGTGGTTAGCATGTGACAACATTCAGACCAACCGGAACCAAACTGCCGTGAAGTATTTCCTGTATTTTTAGGAGTATTGATTACAGTGTTTAGAATGTGTTAAATGAAAAGTCATGAAAGAGTTAAGGAAGAGAAAAGGCGTGTTTAGATATATTGAATGTACAATGTCTTTATCCTCTGATATGCGTAACAACGGATGTTGAGAGCCGGCCCGCAGGGAGGAGCCAGCAGAGGATATAATTCAGCACAACCTGAGCCAACGCTCTCTCTCTTCACGACCAGAGCCAGAGATCACAGCTGTATTTCTGTTCGGACTATATCTGTTTGTGACATCACCACGCTTTTTATTAATTAAAGTACCAATTTGAACCTTTTCAGAGACTCCATTTAGTCTCCTTTTTAAACTTCTCTCCTGGACGCTAGAAAAATCACACACAGATAACAATTGGGACAAAGCCGACGTGATTCTAGTGGTACGGGAGAGACCATCCAGCCGGCTGTGGCCTGGACCCGGAACGCAATCGTCTGACACACAAGAGATCTCAAACAATCGGTAAGAAGAAACCCGTTAAATCAAATTCTTCAATAGTTTATGCAGGAAAATCTTAGGACTGTGTGTTGGACTGCTGTTTCCGGTTCCCGAAAATAGCTGGGAAATTAATGTTAAAACAACCAAATTAATGACAACAATCATATAACACGAGGCGTTGCTTTGTCACAAGCAGGGTGAGTTACTTTTACTTATTTTTCATATCTAACCCTGCATGCTATTCGTTTGTCTGTTATTACATGTCAGCAAGAGGCTAATCGCTCCAATATAGTGTTCTTTGTTACGTTTTAAGTTAACGTGAATAGCGTGTGGCTATTTAAACAAAAGAACAAAATCACAGTGGAAACTGAGATTATTGGAGGGAGTGTTTGTTAATTTTTTTTTAAAGTCCTTTGTGTGATTTGGCAATCATTTCAATTGCGTTTCTTGTTACGTTTTAAGTTAACGTGAATGGTTGGAGACTATTTAAACAAGAACACAGTTGAGTGAGTGTTGATTACAGTGAGGCTTTCTAATACCCAACCCTGCATGCTATTCGTTTGTCTGTTATTACATGTCGGCAAGAGGCTAATCGTTCCAATATAGTGTTCTTTGTTACGTTTTAAGTTAACGTGAATAGTGTGTGGCTATTTAAACAAAAGAACAAAATCACAGTGGAAACTGAGATTATTGGAGAGTGTTTGTTTTTTTTAAAAGTCCTTTGTGTGATTTGGCAATCATTTCAATTGCGTTTCTTGTTACGTTTTATGTTAACGTGAATGGTTGGAGACTATTTAAACAAGAACACAGTTGAGTGAGTGTTCTGATTACAGTGTGAGGCCTTCTTATAAAAAAGTCCTTTTCGAGGAAAAGGCCTGAAAGGTTTGAAACTTTCAGTGGTTGTTTTCCTGTTTTCAAACAGACATTGCGTGTGGATTACGATGAGAAGTGCGACATTCGTGCGTTAGTTAGACGATATTCTGCTGATTGTGTTTGATTTGCGTCTTAAATTTGTCCCAACATGGCGTGTTTAAACAGAGGAGGTAACCATACTGGCTCTTAAAGTCAAAGAATTACGTGCATGGGTAGAGAACTGTGACGTAAGGGTATGAGGCCCATTTATAAATTGTACATTAAATAGAAATGTTATTTTAAACTGCATTGTTGTTTTGTGTTGACTTTTAAAAATCCGCTGTAAAATCCCTTTGTTCTTCAGGTCAAAGGTTGGAAAAGTTGCCATCTTGTTTTGCCAGCATGTTTACAATAAACCACACGGCAGTCGCCATTTCGTGAAATGCTAATTGAAGAAGTGACTCTGTTTGTGTTCACCCAGTCCTACTCCTTCTTGAGAAGGACAAATCACATTTCTTTGCAAAGTTGGAATTATAAAATAGATAGGTTATTTTACCGTGGGAAGTTTGGCATTCATAGGGGTCTGATATTGGAAGTTTTTTCTGCTTGAATTGACGTTTTTGAAATATTCCAGTTTGCAAAAGTGTTTTGGCGATTATGTGCTGTGTCGTTTTAACCAAGTGTAATATCTTCCCTAGTGTAATTCTCTTTCTATTTTTTTTAGAAAAGAAAATAAGTTTTTCTTAAATACAGGTTAGTTTTGCAATAGTAATCCCTAGTGGATTAAGCTGAAATTACAATAGCGCTCTGCTGGTAGTACAGAATTATTACATGGAGGAAACACTCAATACCATTTTGAAGTCTAATTCTAAGTGTTATAAATACACACATGCCTCATTGCCGAGATAGAATTGCAAGTGGTTTCTAATTATAAGATAAGACACTTTATATAATACTTTTCAAATAAGCAAACAAATGTATTGAAGCTAACACAAGTTATGACATTTACATAATTCCAAACATTTGAAAAGTGAAACACAATAGATTTTCACCAGATTTCTAATTTCATATTTCATAGTCAAAACCATACACTGTAAAATTTTAGCATTTCAGATTTTAAAATTTGCACAATTGTTATCTTTTAATTAACTTTTAAAAAAAAAAAAAAAAAAGAACAGATTTAACAATTCTGATGATGTAGGATATTTTGAAGGAATACAAAGGTACTAGTCAGAGGACTAGTGCTT
Organism: Chaenocephalus aceratus; assembly: GCA_023974075.1. Classification (NCBI taxonomy): domain Eukaryota; kingdom Metazoa; phylum Chordata; class Actinopteri; order Perciformes; family Channichthyidae; genus Chaenocephalus; species Chaenocephalus aceratus. Next base: position 300,179 of record JAMFTG010000120.1, on the reverse strand, counting down.
TGATCATTTGAATAGTTAGAGAGCATGTCACCGAAAGAACTAAGTTGAGACCAAAAGCAGAGCCAGGCTCACATGCGGTATCAAGGAAAGGGTAAAAATCAGATCAGATGCTACACAGTTTCCAAAACTTAGAACAAAGACATGGAACCCAAATAGAGAAACTGTTGGAACAGTGGCAAACAGAGGATGGTTCCAGCAGATGATCAACCTGGACCAACAAAAGCCCATAGAAGAGCAGTACTCGACTATGAGCACGAACAATGCCTACAACAGCTAACTATATGGAGAGAAGCTGAAGAAAGATTTATAAGAGTTACAAGTCTGATACTCCATCTGGAATATGCCAGCCTATTGGCACACAGCATAAATGTGGTCCGAGTAGCCAGACCTGCCATTGAGGGAAGACATAGCAGAAAAAACCAAAGAGGCTCCAGTTATCCAAACTCCGAAGCTGTATCTAAGCCTGGCCGAAGTCCCCTCCTTCCTCCCCGAATGTTGGTTCTATAGGAGAAGTCCTTGCAGTTGGATGGAGTCTCCATGAAACAAACATCTCAAATAATTGGAGTATGAAGTAAGAGTGCTAACCAGTCAATCAAAACACCTGATAGAAGAGAACATACGATTAGAAGAAATCACAGAAGAAAGACAAACACAAAGACAGAAATGGAAGCACTAACAACTGAGACTCTTGAAGATGCAAATAGCTGAGAAAGATACCGAAGCTATTAAAAACAAGAAAGCGGCAAGGCAAATGGCAGCTACATCAGGGATGGCCATAGAACCAGAGAAGGCAGGTCAGACACCTTCCAACAATTCAAGCTCGGGAGGTGCCAGAGATTCAGGTGCAGAATCAACAATTCCGAGGAAGACAAAGTGGCAGAGGAGGAAAGCCACGATCAAGACGAAGAACAGATGAAGGCTGCTACAAATGTGGTCCGCTGACACATTGGTCCAGAGAGTGTCCGCAGAACAGTGCACCAAAACAACGGCCCTCCATGTAGATACCCCGGGAGGTTTACGACGGAGGCAGGGGGTCCCAGAGATGTCAAAGACGAACAGGGGTGCCAAACATGACCCAAATGCCACTGACACCCTGGTATCAACCACAACAATGAGGAGCTCAGAGGACCAGACCACCAGGTGATGCATCTTCAGCACAAGGGTATTTTGAAATCTTCAGCTACATTGAGCCATATCTGTCACCACAGGAGGGAGAGGTTTAATGTAAAACAAGACAGTGAGTAGCATATTGCATTTACACATAAAGCATAAAACATAGTAGAACATTTAGCAGACTATTTTTGTAATTATGAGAAGGAAAGAGATTACGAGTGATGTTGTTCCCCCACACAGAAAACTGTTGTGTCCACACAGCTAGTGAGGTCAAGACGACATGTTTCCACCCAAAAATATGAAGACGGAAACCTAGTACTCGCCCAAGACGGAGGATCCTTACCTCCTTTTCACACCGACTGCAGTTCAAGGGGCGGCGATACACCAGACGTGGAGCTGTTGAGACCTAAAAACAGAAACTCGATTCTGCTGTGGTGAAGTCTGGCTACAAAGGGAGGTGTCCGATAGGGTCGCTTGTCTCAAACCAGTGAAGAAGTCAACAAGAACCCAGCAGAACTAGAGAGTGACTGTTGGCGGTAAAAACAGTGACAGAGCGACAGAGACTGGCCCAACATTTCCAGCCAGTACATAGATAGACCCCGTCAGAAGACCGGGGCTGTGTTTAAAGGGGAACTTCATTTATTGTTATTAGAAGTGTAGTTTTTAGTCAAATAATTATGTGATTTTTGGAGTCAGATTACATTTTTTTCTCATAAACACAATTTTATAATCGGTCTGAAGTATCTGTTTTATGGCAATGAGCTGCAGATGAAATAACATAACACTGATTGAGAGCTTGGATAAAGAAGTTGTAGGGTTTTTACAACAGTTTCAGAATCAGTTTTTATTTATTTATTCTTGAGTGACTTTACAGATTTATAATGTAGTGCGTAAGGCAATATCTCATTTTGAGTGAGGGGCACCAGCCCTCCATGCATGTCACCCTCGGTGAGAATAGTTCATATTTCCCTCTAGTTTGGAGAAATATTATTTTATCATATGTTAGTTCAGCAGTATCAAACAATCCTCTAATCCTAGAGTTATTGAGACGCATTAGCGACACCAGGGGTATTGTTTTTCGCAGCAACAATGATGCATAATACCAGGACAAAAAGCCATTCCTGAAACAAGTAAACACATTTTTGTGCTAATGGCAAATGAGTGAATGTTTTTATACCATCAGAAAGCCATACATCATACGATATTTTTTGTACACCTTATGGGTACACGGAGAAGTTATATTTATTTTGTGCAACGTTATGGGTTTTACATGTCCTGTTCAGAATAGGGTAATCATTGCAATATTGATTGAGCATGTTGTGCTCAAAGGAGGGAGTGTCATGAGTATGCAGATATGTTGATTTCAGTGACGTTGTAGTTAATAAATAATAACATGTAGTTAATAATAGGTCTCATAACGACAAAAGGTATGCCGAAGCCTGGGCCTCCTCCAAGGAGGGAGTGGTCCAGTTTTAAGATATTAGATGAATAGAAGTGATGAATATGTCAGAACTCTGAGTAATATTATCCAAGTTTTGTCTACACAGGCTGGGAAAGCTACAGAGAACCAGACGAGACTCCAGAAGAGACTCCTGTTTGGCCAGGTGATTGGGTGAGGGTGAAAGTTCACAAAAGACAGTGAGCTGATCCCGGTGGACGGAACAGTGAGAAGTTGTAATGAACTTCACACGCGCTCCGGTTTAAAGGTAAAGAAAAAGGAGCAAATTGACACCACCCTCACACATGGTCACCCTTCACCGGCAACTTCCAGAACATTATTGGGAGTTAGGACTGATTTGGCAGAGCTGGAACAAAACAATAAATAGACATAAGATAAAGACAGAAACAGCTCAAAAGACAAATTGTATATATATTTTTATAGATTGTACACTAAAGTGAAAACCTATTTTTTTGTTTTACATCTGAAAAAGAGTCCAATTTTCGTATACGTTATTATAGTACTCATTATTTAAATTCTGTAACTGACACAACCAGGGACAAATAGAGATGACGAGAACAAAGCCAAACCAATTGTGGGGTCCCCTAGGGATAAGAGTCAGAATAGCATTGTTGATTGTGCTCATTACACTTGGCACCTTTTTGGTTGGATGGGGAGTACAATATCAAGTAAGACATGGATCCATTAGTCCACTCATAGAGAATGCCCACATCACTAACAAAACTCCAGCTGTGTTTCAGAGACTTTCACTTATCCCCAGAGCCAAAAGATCAGCTGAGCAACAAGAGGAGGAGTTAGAAATACTCGGTCCCAAAGGTGAGGAGGTTACAATCAAGATGATTCACCCCCCATACATGCAGTTATTGTATCAAATGATGAGATGGGTTTAAGTGATTGGGATATGTAAGTGATGGGGATTTACAGATAAGGGGAATCTCCAAATACACTGGATCCATGTTTTAGTCTGTACCAGAAACACCCCGTTAAGTTTATGGACAACCGACCGGTGACCTGAGCAAAATTATTGAAAATGATTACAGTAGAAACTGGCTACTAACCCACAAGTACAGCTTTGTACGTACAAACTCTATAAACAAAATTCCCCAGCAGATTGTGGCGACATTGCAGATATGTCCAGTAAAAAAAGTTACTAAAAATATGGGGATGTTATTTTATTGTGTGAAATATGTGGTGCTTGAAACATGTAGGTATTTTTAATTTATAGAAGAAAATGGTTTCCTGAAAGAGTTATTTGGAGTAGCCATGTTACAGTGGTGGAAACAATGTTTAGGGATAGACATTAATTGGGTTTAGATGGCATTTAACATCCAAGACAGATAGTAAGATTAGGAAAATGGTGGAAAGGATTGGATATATATTTTACCTCAGTTTGTTAGGAATTAGTTATAGGTAATGCGTCCGAGATCTCTCTCTCTCTCTCTGCCTGTCAGACTGCTACGACCCCATCTTCAGACAAATGACCTCACCACAGGAGACTCCTCCTCCCCCTCCTCCATCGAACAGACAGAGAAACCCGAGCTGAACCAACAACGACCTGAGGCATCCAGAACCAGCTCCGCCTGAGACATCCAGAACCAAACCAGCATGCTGACAAAGAGGCAAAACTCATCGGTTTCCTAAATCAGGACACGAAGTGTCCACAATGTGGCACAAGAGCAGAGTGTGGGACATGAGAGCGGAATACGCCCGCCATGCAACAGCGTAGCGACTGAAAAGGAGGAGATGACAATCAAAGCGATTGGCCCACTGGCACGACGGTTACAGCGGGAGGATTCAAAGCGCAGATGGACTGAGGAGGACAAGACGGCGGAGAGGACAGGACGGGAGGAGAGGCCCGGACGGAGGAGAGGACCAGGACGGAGGAGAGGACAGGACGGGGAGAGGCCAGGACGGAGGAGTTGGCACGGGCCAGCCGAACCTGAGGGGGTCGTGGCTTGACGACCAGAGGGGGAGAGAGGAAACACCGGAGTGAGTGAGTTTACACATACACACACTTATTAGAAAAATATCCTAAAAACACACTGAGGGTGGAACAATATTATTCAATCTTTTCATCATATAAACAAATTATTCTTTTAGGATTCTTAGTCATGTGAGCAACCAGGGGAAGATTTAATTTGTTTACAATATAGAAAGCAGACAAATCTTTATTTGAATGGAAAATGTTAAAGGTCGAGCTCCAGCCAAGCAAAGAAAGTATTCCAATCTAGAGTAATTGATGTCTCCATTGTAGCATGGATATTACCTCAGGAGAACTGTTAAGGTGGAAACAACAATTGTTTGTCGAACCAGATGTAGAGTTTTAAAAAGACACTAGGCAAAGAGCAATTGAAAATTTTAATTTTGAAAAACTAGTATAATTGGGAGTAATACATACGGGGCCTTGGATCACTCATTTTAATGGTGCATATTTTCAACAACAAATATCGTTCAGGGAGAAGGGGTTTGCTCAACCCACCCTGCAGATGTTTTAAATCTTACTTGCCCCTTCAGAGGGAGCGCACGGCACCAGAGTATGAGTTTTAAAAGACAAGTGCCACCACCTCCTAATGCTCATCCATTAATCAGTGATGACCTGACATTTAGAGACGTTATTTAAAAGGAGAAACATATCTGCCATGAGTGAACATTCCTGAATTGGACTACAAACCATTAAAGAAACCACTTCTGTTTTTAAAGTCCTTGTTAAAGGAGGGAGTAGTAATTATCACATGCTCGCGCACCCAAGGTTCCACACACTGTTAAAGGGTAGCATGGTTCTTCAAGTAGACCAGAATGAAGATAAAATTAGTATAATGCGTTATTGATATTCCACTGGTTTTCACACCATTTCAGGGATTTTATCACATCATTAGAACAGACCACCCAAAGCTACTGAAGTGGGAACTTCCAAGTGATGAAACTCTACAACTGTTGTTAACTGACCAAATTCTTTCTCCCAGAAATGACTGTCTAGAATGCCGTACCCCAGAGTAGATGTTGGTGGTATCATGGAACTAAAACCTTGTACTCAGTCTTGCCACAGGATTTGGACTGGGACCTGTGCACTAGCAAAGCCAGTGATGTTTTTTATGCAGTTAATCGACATGGCGAAACCCCCAAAGCCAGTAGGGCTAAGAGACCAGTCCAGGGGGAGTTTAGGCTCCACAGTGCACAAGGATAGCATAGGGGCCCAGGAGAGGCCTAGATGTTTGCATTTCCATGTCCTAACCGTACCGATTGATCACAACGGCCTCTTCTAGAGAACATATTACTTTCATACCTTAAATGGTATGAAAGGAGGGAGGGTAAAATTTCTCATGAGAGACGGTTACAAATGCTAGGAGAACAAGTAGACCCATATACAGAGGTTGAGAAAATGATGAGTGAGTTTAAATGATATGGATGTTCAGAGATGAGATTATTCAATGAATGTCCAGCCGATGTGATTCTTTAAATGATGAAATCTGGGAAGAGAAGTGAGCAAAATAAAATGCTAAAATGGAGTGAATTCAATTTCAATTTACCTATACTATTCCAAGATAGTGTCTTGTTTATTTTTCATTATTATCCTATACTATTTCAAGATGGTGTATTTTATTTTTATTATTCCATTAAACTGGTACAAGATATTTTATTTTATTCTTATTAGCCATACTGTTCTAAAATGATGGATCACATGTTGTATGGATCATTGATATTCTAAAATGGGTCGTTTCTTTTCACTTTGTAAAAACAAGTGCCTTAAAACTGAGCGTGGTATGAGAACGGTTTCTGTGAAAAGAGGGAGGAAGAAAATGTTTCTGATACCAAGCTATTGCTGCTATTTTGAAGAACCCATATTGAATATTAACACTGGAAGTTATGCACAAGGGAAAACTTTTATGTTTGAACAGTCAAAGTATTTTTGTAATTTTTTCTAAGGTTGATATTAAAGCCATTCCATTTTATTGTATGTTTTTTGATATGAGTTATGTACTATGCAGAGTTTCAGATGAAGAACTCATTGATTTCAGTATTATACACACCTTTTAGGTGTGTAAGGAGGGACTGTTAGAAATTAAAATCAATGTTTTGAGAGCATAGTGCACCTTAAACACACAGTCAGTTAATTGCTGTTTTACACTGAAAACCAGAAGTTCTTGTGCACAAGGAACTTGTTAAGCTTTTATTCTGAAAATCCTTCATCTCCGGTTAGCATGAGGCTAATATACCATATTACTATAGAGGTGAATTTAGCACCAATATGATATGATGTTGCACATCGAAACCTACTGATTCAAACACTACAACTATAGACGTCGAGATATTATTATTGTTGGATAAGGTACAGTTTATTTGATTATGTTATTGTTTACAGATGTGGTTAGCATGTGACAACATTCAGACCAACCGAAAACCAAACTGCTGTGAAGTATTTCTGTATTTTTGGAGTATTGATTACAGCGTTTAGAATGTGTTAAATGAAAAGTCATGAAAGAGTTAAGGAAGAGAAAAGGCGTGTTTAGATATATTGATGTACAATGTCTTTATCCTCTGATATGCGTAACAACGGATGTTGAGAGCCGGCCCGCAGGGAGGAGCCAGCAGAGGATATATAATTCAGCACAACCTGAGCCAACGCTCTCTCTTCACGACCAGAGCCAGAGATCACAGCTGTATTTCTGTTCGGACTATATTCTGTTTGTGACATTACCACGCTTTTTATTAATTAAAGTACCAATTTGAACCTTTTCAGAGACTCCATTTAGTCTCCTTTTAAACTTCTCTCCTGGACGCTAGAAAAATCACACACAGATAACAACTTAACCGCTTTTATTTTGGGGTCATCAAACCGTCCCCCGAAAGGCTCTGTATTAAACATTGTAAGTCCTCCCTTTTCTTTTTCATTTTCATTTGCGAGACGAGGAAGACTTCCCCGTCACGATATCCCTCCCAGGAGAAGCTTTGGGTTCCTGTCCGAATGATTCATCTTTTACATTATGTTACAGAAGGGCTCCGCGACACTACCTGTGGACCCAATTACAACACCGACAACGGTATCAATGCACCTCTGTGACTTATGAACGAGGCTATACATCGGCACGAGATCATCTGCATAGATTAGGGCCTCGCGTCGGTAACACTTGTTCTGTTAACGAGGCAACACGGTGGAAACGCTAATGCAATCAGACTCGAGTGGAAATGTGGCTTAATGGGAAATGGGAATTAGTTTCCGGGATAGATAACTCCTCCAGATGCTACGTGACGTGCATTGAAGTGAATCCATATAAAATCAGCAAGGACTTGTACTTATTAGTTTATTAACATACAATTAACACATTCTTCTCAAGCCGACAGACTTCTTCGTCATTTTACTTTGTTGATCATCGTAAAACACAAAACTCATCTGCTGGCAACCAAGCACAATGCTAACCACACCCGTTTGGAGGCAGGACCAAACCATTACATGTAAATAGAGGGGGGTGTTCGATGTCTTGGATAATTAACTTTTGGAAGAAAATAAGTTAAATGAATCATAAGTTTAGTGAATACATCATCAATATGACCTTATATTAATGTTAATTATTGATGATTGATGAAAGGTTACTTAAACATTTGTTCTTAATGTTCTAACATTTGTTGGGGCCCCTGTCAGTCACGGGCCCTTAGAATCATCCTAACTGTTCACCCCCCTGTCTGCTGGCTATTGAAGCTTTTTTCCTCTTCGTTCTGTTTTGGTGGAAAACAGAATTAAAGTGTTGTTGTTAACCAAGATAAGTGCTGCAGCGAAGCACAGAGTGCAACAGCCTGTCTTCCGCGTGCGGCCTCTTTGAGTGTTGTGTTTTTGAGATAGAAAAGGCCCTCGTCACATTCAGACTGCACCGAGTGGAGCCGGTAATATCGCAGCTGCCGCGTGACTTCATTGCTATTCACCCCGCGCGCCCTGAGCTCCTGTCTCTCATTTCAGCGAACACCACTCTGGCGGTGGCACACCTGCCCTGAGCACGCGCGCCTCCTCTCAGAGGACGCCTCCTGACAGCAGTAACGGGCCACGTTGCCAACCTGGATGTTTCCACAGCAATTAGAGAGTGCATTATATTCACATTATCATGCTGCCACGAGCACTTCTGGGTCAAGGTGCAGCGCTGAGCATCTTGTCCGCGCGGCGGGCATCGTTCTCACGGGTGAATGCTGATGAGTTTGGTGCAGACCTTCTGAAATGTGGAGGTACACTGAGGCTGTGCTGAGAGGGAAGCAACCGTCTGTGTTGGCTCAAACATGCAGAGAGAAGAAGAGAGGGGTCGAGTCCAGATGGCACCGGATAAGTGAAGAAATCTGCCAGTGAAACAAGTTCAATGAAGTAAGATGGGATCATTGATAATTGAGATCTTGTATTTAGCTGGGGAAACTTATTTTGAACTATATTTGACCAGAATTAGAGAATTTATAACAAAAAAAGCCAGAAATGCTCAGACGTGTTCAGCTTTCTGATGTTAGTTCGTGGAGATTTTCCTATAAAATAAGATTTTTAAGAGACTTTGACTTCAAAGGATGCTCAAGATGCCTTGTCTAAAAACAAGACTTAAAGGTGGGTAGGTAAGTTTGAGAAACCGGCTCGAGTGGCTAGAATTTGAAAATAAACAACCGGAAAAAATCTGCCACTTCCTCACAGAGCCCCTCCTCCAACACGCACGAACGCGCACATGACCAATGAGGGCACGGGATGAGTGTGTGCTAGGATGGAAGGCTGACAGGCAGGTAGGCCATCCAGCTACTTTAGCCGGCTCAGATTATTGGTCGTGCTTTTTACGGTACCACGGCTTCAAAGCACTTCAGATATTCATAGCTATCGGGATGTTAAGAGCATCCATGGAATATAACAACAAGTGTACCTCGAGCCGGTGTCTCAAACTTACCTACCCCACCTTTAAGTTATTAGGTTTGATATCAAGTGTAACGACATGTTCTGACTATAAATGAGACGGATATACTTTCTCTATCGTGTGATCTTAAAACCACATGTGCAAGAAGAGAAGAAGAAGAAGAAGAAGAGAAGAAGAGAAGAAGAAGAAGAAGAAGAAGAAGAAGAAAAGAGAAGAGAAGAAGAAGAGAAGAAGAAGAGAAGAAGAAGAAGAAGAAGAAGAAGAAGACGACGACGACGACGACGACGACGAAACAAATAAGACTAGTGTCTAGTCTTATCTTATGATGTTCATGTTTGCTTGCGTTGGACGGACACTTTGTAGACTATGAAATGTTTATTTCCCACTTGTCCAAAAGTAAAGCAAAACCAAGACAACACCGGTGATCCTGTCAGTGATGTGATGTGTAACGCGCCTCTCGGCCTGCAGCCACGTGCCGGGCCGCACTCCGACGGACCGCTGACCAGCCGGTCCCAGTAAAAACTGAAACACAGCGACACCATTCGATAAGCGACCTGGATGTGTTCTGCACACCTTCCCAGCAGCTCATCAATCATGTGTCTCAGCAGAGATGTGGACTCCATCAAAAAACACACAGCAGGCTTTATTTATATTTAAAGATTGTTTTTAAGGCATAGTTTCCTCGCTTTGATTGATGGCAGGGGGGATGGGAACAGAGAGAGAGAGAGAGAGAGAGAGAGAGGAGAGGGAGAGAGAGAGAGAGGGGGGGCGTATTGAGAAGGACTCGTTGGGGTTGAATACGGATTAAGATGCACTGTGGTGTCGGACACTGAGAGAGATAAGCCCCTCGGACATCCAGTGTGTGTGTCTGTGTGTGGTGTGTGTGGTGTGTGTTTCGGAGGCTTGTTGGCGGCTGCAGAGGTGAACAGGTGTGTGTGTGGTGGGATGAATGGAGACATGACACAGATTAATGACCCGGCTCTGAAGGCCACGACTGCCCAGCTGTGGGGACCTTCACTTGTCCAGAAGCTAAAAATAGACACAGAGAATAAACAGACAAAGACAAAGCATTCAGGCCTTTGAAGACTTTATTCAGATTAAGGAATTGTCTCGATGCAAATGTCGTCCTTCAGTTCATCAGAAGAATGTAAAATCAACACATGTGGACAAAAGGGCGGGAAAAAGTTTTTTAAAAGAAATGTATTTGAGTAAAAATGTACAAAATACCTCTGATGTGTCGAGCGGGAGTTTAAACTAGCAGAACATGGACATACTGAAGTATAAGAACCGTACATGTACTGAAGTACTTAATTACATCCTCGAGTGCACATCAGTACGAGCTGCACTGATTCCCTGCTCCCACGTCCAGGCAGGGGCCTTCCTCAACACACACCACACACACACACACATTTAACCTTGCCCACCCACATGTCTTTCTTTGCAGCGAAGTATTGAAATCCATTGCGGCGTTCTATTAATAGACGCTGAGGAGTCCCACGTTGATTGAATGCTTATTATTGGAATTTAATTCAACTTGACTTCTGCCCCCCTCTCGTAGCCACACACACTGTTCCCTCCTCTCCCACCTCACACACGAGAGGAAACAGGATGTTCAATCTGCTCAGACCTTTTGAAATGCCCCCCCCCTCAAAGCACGCTCTCCATACATCCAGCAGCTCGGTGTCGTCCCTGTGACGAAGGCGTGATGAACAGATGATGGTGTCGCTCCTATCTGCTGACGAAGCTGAGGGTGCGAGGGAGTCGCCGGGCTGCGTGGATGATGGAGAGGACACGTGTTATGACAAATTGGAAAGGGGAGAGACAGCAGGCGGCGACGGGGCGAGGCATCGGGGAACGCGTCTTGGGATGGATGGGAACGCACAGAAGAGACGGTGGAGGTTATTTAGGCTTTTCTGCATCTTCAAAAGCAGGATGTTGTGTTGAAAGTCAGCGGCGAGGCATCAGGACACCTCAAGGTGCAATAGTGCAAGTAAATAGAATGAAACAGAATATAAATATTGCAGAATAGTCGATATACAAGTAACTGGAATATTGATATATCTGAGTTTCAACAGATGAATGTTACGGATGTTCTTTCTTAAGGCCTGGGGGATGAACTGGTCCCTTATATGTATGTATCATGTTGGGACTGGGATCGATGGGAACGCACAGAAGAAGAAGCTGGCGGTCGTTGCATCTTCACACGCACGATGTTGTGTTGAAAACGTCCTCCGTTACAGCGTCGGCGTGCGGGACGCTTTCTGATGAACACAGAGGTTAATGGAGCCGCCGATTCAATCGCTGTCTCTCCACACTGTTCCTGCAGCAGCAGCATGCTACAATTTGGGTCGCTATGGCAACATCCCACACAAGCAAACATGCCCACAGTGTACACGGGAATTTAACAAATAAATAAAAGTAGATCCTTGCACATCTCTATGGACACTTGTGAGGGGACAAAGACATTTCACAACACAACTCCTTTCCAGTCGGGTTTTGATGTCAGAAAAGTCACTTCCAGGTTTTCAGGATCTCAAATGTGAAGATTTGCTGCTTTTCTCTGTCGTAAATCACGTTATAGTCGATATATTTGAGTTGTGCCCCAACAGAAGACACTTAAAGACATCACTTTGGACACTTTCATTAATTTCTGATATGTAATAAGCTCAACAATGCGTCATGGTGCATACATACAAGTAAAACACAAATAAAAACACAGATAGAGAACTAGAACAATATTACAAATGGTTAAAAAACAGTATTTACATAAAAAGGAATAATATCCATCCATCTTCTCCGCTTCTCCGTGGTCGGGTCTCGGGGTAGCAGTTCCAGCAGAGAGCCCCACACGTTCCTTCCCCCTCATCACCCAGCTCTGACTGGGGGTCCCAAGGCGCTCCCAGGCCAGCGAAGAGATATAGTCCCTCCACCTGGTCCTAGGTCTACCCCTCGGTCTCCTCCCAGCTGGACGTGCCTGGAACACTCCCTAGGGAGGCGCCCAGGTGGCATCCTAACTAGGTGCCCGAACCGCCTCAACTGGCTCCTTTCGACGCGAAGGAGGAGCGGCTCAACTCCGAGTCCCTCCCTGATGACCGAACTTCTCACCTTATCTCTAAGGGAGACGCCAGCCACCCGGCGGAGGAAACCCATCTCGACCGCTTGTATCCGCGATCTGGTTCTTTCGGTCATGACCCATCCTTCATGACCATAGGTGAGGGTAGGAACGAAAATGGCCCGGTAGACAGAGAGCTTTGCCTTCTGGCTCAGCTCCCTTCTCGTCACACGGTGCGGTAAAGCGACTGCAGTACCGCTCCCGCTGCTCCGGTTCTCCGGCCCATCTCACGCTCCATTGTTCCCTCGCTCGAGAACAAGACCCTGAGATACTTGAACTCCTTCACTTGGGGTGGTAAGGACTCATTCCCTACTTGGAGTGGACAGTCCATCGGTTTCCTGCTGAGAACCATGGCCTCAGATTTGGAGGAATAAAATATAAAATGTATAAAATATGGAATAAAAATGCACAGTAATCAAAAAAAGAAAACAGATATTGTTGTGCATTCATGTAATGGAGTCTAGCCAATACATTTGAGTTGTGCACAGACACTTAAAGACATCACTTTGGACACTTTCATTAATTCCTGATATTTAATAAGCCCATCAATGTATGGATTGATGCAGAAATGATTAGTTGCAGGCCTACACATGTCTTTATGTAAAGCTGGTAATTACAGAAGCGGCCGGCGGGAGTTATTCCGCCCACGTGAGCTCCAGCTCCTCGTGCATGCAGGTGGTGTTGCAGCTGGAAGCATCTCCTGCACAAAACATGACATAACTCCACACACACCGTGCTCTGCAGATTATTTAGTACCAGCGTTCCTCACACACCATGACTCACGGGAGGGCTGCCAGTTTGATCATAAGCAACGGCCGGGGACACAGTTAATCGCCCCTCATCATTCCTCCGTAGCACCAGCAATTAACGGCTGTGTCATCTCTGTCCCATCGTTAATTTAATATGTCAATTAGCAGTCAGGGAGACGCTCGACGAACCCTCGGTGCTGTCAAAGAACGACATTAATGTTCAAATCCAACTTTAATACATTTTCTTATTGAGTCGTTTTATTCAAATTGCTTTACTTGTGCGCTTCATGTTGTGCATATAATGAGGAAGTCAAATAGAGTAATGGGTGATAACGCAATAGAATAATAAAAGAATACAAGAAATAATTAATTAATATTTAAATACAGCAAAAGTAAAAAAAGTACGTTTACAGAATTCAAAACTATAAAAAGTGCCCAAATGAGTGAGAAACCCGGAAAGTCGACTTCTGACGCCGGAGGACATCTCGGTTGTTGCCGCTTAGATGCGTTTAAGCCTCTTGCTAGATCACATGTGCATGGCCGGGAGGTCGAGGCCGCAACGCAGCGCTGCCGTCACTTTCAAATCATTCATCACGTCCGTATGTCGCAGCCATAAATATACAGAAGAGTTATCTGCATATATCTGCAGATCCGCATGTGACATCTGGACAGAGCCAAAGCCTTTGACCTTTAAACTCTCACACACACCCACACCACACACACACACACACACACACACACACACACACACGCACAGTCAGGACCTCGTGCACACACAGGCTCCGGTGAGTCAATGCTGCATTATTGATCCCTTGTCACTGGAAGGAAGGAACATGGCAAGAAAATCAATTACACATGCGGTGTATAATCACATTTCTGCCACAGAAATGCTTTGCTAAGGGGAAATGTGCACACACACACACACAACACACACACACACACCACACACACACACACACACACACACACACACTCAGAGGCAGTGCAGGTAACCATAGTGACAGATACATAGTTTAATATCTAGAGGTATTGATGTGAGAGCAGGCGTGGGAGATCAATATGCATTTAGATATGGCTCCTAAGTAGAGTACTAGTGCTCTGTCAAAGTGGTGAGGAGCCTCCTGTTGGACCACGTGACCGGTGGGTCAGGTGGGCATCTCATGTGGTGCAGCTGTTGGTTCACTTGTAGTGGCAACACAGAGTGTGAGAGGAGGAGGAGGAGGAGGAGGAGGAGGAGGAGGAGGGGAGGAGGAGGAGGAGGAGGGGAGGAGGAGGAGGAGGAGGAGGAGGAGGAGGAAAATCATTTATCTGTATTTAGAGTTTCTTTAAAACGCTGCAGGCTTTTTGCTGCATTTACACTTCATGGCCATTTCACTAAAAGTCGCCGTTGGCAAAGTGTGCATCTCATTTGCTGCCGACTCTTCAAACCCGGTCTTTACGAAGCTTTATAAGATATGAGATAAAGTTATGAGTTTTTTGTAAATTGCGTGACTTTTGTTATCATAATTCATTCAAGTCAAAGTCAGCTTTATTGTCAACCTCTCAGCTTGTCTGTGTAAGAGAGATCGAAATACCGTTTCCCCACAATCCAGAATATAAAAACAAATGTAAAAACATGTGTGCCAATATGTATACAGTCAAGGACATTTAAAAAAAATAAATATTTATCCTTTATTTATCCAGGAATGTCCCATTGAGATACAAGATCTCTTCTTCCAGGGAGTCCTGACCAACACGGCACACAACAAGTTTCAACATAAAACAAGGACATTAAACACAAAAAACATACAATTCAAATATAAATACAGAAGGCCATTTGTGCAGTGGCAAGAAGCATACTCACATCAGCAATAGCATCAGGTAACAGCTACATGTTTCATGAAGGGCTAATCGTAGCATACCTTTAAAAGCATTTACAGTAGGAAGTGCCTCGACAAAGTTTTACTTGCAGCGTATTCCATAAAAAGGGAGAATGCAGCTTTACCCAGCTCTGACTGCATCAAAGGAACATGGGACACATTAAGACCGAAATAAAAACACAACAATCAAATATACAAAATAACAGTCACTTCAATATCTTTGAGAATGTGCAAAAGAAATATTAGTGCACGCCACTTACATTACGCTATGTTCTGCTGCTGTAACAATGTCTCCCTGATTCTGATTCTGATTCTGATAATGGCACGCTCTGTGTGAGCGTTTAAAACCTCTCTACTTTATCCTCTTATTTTTCCTACAATGTCGAAATGTGACGACCTGGGTTCACTCGGATGTGTTACGGAGTGAAATGTGCAAAGAGAAATATTAGTGCAAGCTACTTAGGTAACATTAGCTGCTCTTTTCCACTGTAACAATGTCCATTTTAAAACCTTTCTACTTTATCCTCTTATTTCTTCCTATAATGTCGAAATGTGACGACCTGGGTTCACTCGGATGTGTTACGGAGTGAAATGTGCTGCCCAGTTGCATTAGTGTTGTATTGGGAGGATGTGGCGCAGGGTGCTCCTCCTCGTGTAGTGTGCAGCGGGACACTCTGCAGATTATCCCGTTCCTTCCACTCTCCTTTTACGCGTCTGCAGCACAGTGATTCAGACCCTCCGGATGTAGGAACAGGCAGGACCGCTTCCACGGATGGAGAAACCACGCCGGGTCTGTCGCTGTGGACATCAGTAGCGGGAGATATTCGCGGTGTTCTTCTTTCTCCTCCTCTATTTTCGAGTCGTTTTTCATCAAATATGTGGGACGCGCGTTCTCCGCGAGGCGTCCGCGGACTGCTCTCCTCCTCAGTGGCCGCTTGACCAGGGGGGGATCCCGGCTCCCTTTCGACCCTCGACTCCCCCACGGAACGAGAGGAGCTCGCATGCAAAAGGTGGTTTATCCCGGCAAGGTGAGAGAAACAGCTTTTCCGTGTCAGTTTCTGGACACTTTGAGCACACGCCGTGTAGCGGATCTCACGCGTTGCGGGTGCAGCTGGTTTTGAGTCACCATACGGGGTTGGATTTAAAAAAAACTACAGAACAGAAATCGCAGCTCTGCAAGGCTGTGAGATTTATAGGACTGCAGAACAAGTTAGGAGGAATGGATTACTAATGCGATGCAGCTTTAAATCCAACACACTCCTACTCACTCCGTCCCATTTGCATAGTGGAACAGTCTCTGTGGTGGCCAGTGCTGGCTGCAGAGAACCAGGCAAAGTGAAAACTGTTGCATTCAAGAAAACCCTCGTATCTCCAGTCTGAACTCTGATGTTAAGCCAAATGGTAACCTGCCGCAATACATGATTAAAGACTCCAATATGTGCCACTTTTTATATCATGTTGAGGACTTATCCCAGAGCAAAGGGCATATCAATCATTCCGTTAAATTAAAAACCCTTCACCGTGGCTTCTTATGTGCAAGAGGTTACAGTAGTCAGGAAATGTGATTAAAATGACCTAAAATGTATTAATTTAATCAAATAATGAGAATGCATGTTGAGGTTTATTTTGGTTCATTGCTTCCTGAGCCCTTCTCTGAGCGATGGGACTGCATCGAGAGCAGGCTTCCATCGCTTCACTACACAGCAGCAAAGCAGCCATTGACCGTTAAAACTAAATCATGGATTGTTGCTTAGAAAGGTGGTGAAAGGATCGATGTGCGGCTGTTCTTTACGACTGGCTTTAAGTAACAGGTGTGTGAGGAAAGTGAGGATATCTAATCTCATAACCTGTCTCCTTGCTTCCTCAGCCATGGAGGGACTTCCCTAAAGAGGATCCAACATAAATCAACATTCTTGGGACTTTTTTATCGTTTTGTTCGAGTCACATCTCCCCCTCCTCCGTCACCATGGCTGAGAAGATCGGACCAGGGTTGAAGTCCTCGAGCATCAGGTCCAGCTCTTCTCTTCCCCCCGAGCCCATCGATATCGTCCGCATCAAAGCAAGGTCTCGCAGAGTTCGCCTCAACGTCGGGGGGCTGAATCACGAGGTCTTATGGCGAACTCTGGACCGATTACCGAGGACTCGCCTGGGGAAACTTCGAGACTGCAACACCCACGACTCCCTGATGGAGGTGTGTGACGACTACAGCCTCAACGAGAACGAGTACTTCTTCGACCGCCACCCGGGAGCTTTCACCTCCATCCTGAACTTCTACCGCACGGGGAAGCTGCACATGATGGAGGAGATGTGCGCCCTTCCTTCGGCCAGGAGCTGGACTACTGGGGGATCGACGAGATCTACCTGGAGTCCTGCTGCCAGGCGCGATACCACCAGAAGAAGGAGCAGATGAACGAGGAGCTGCGCAGGGAGGCGGAGACGATGAGAGATCGAGAGGGCGAGATCGAGTTTGATAACACCTGCTGCCCCGACAAGCGGAAGAAACTCTGGGATCTCCTGGAGAAACCCAGCTCCTCGGTGGCTGCCAAGGTAAGAACCGAGACGGCGATCACGCGCCGCCCCCATCTCACATTCCCCGAGCCCGGATCATAACACATTACAAGCACACCTATTCAAGGCCTATCCTCCCACCTGTACGAGACACCCATGGGTGCATGCGTTTGGATGTGAAGCAGGTACGCTCACCTGAGGCCTCTCTGTCTTCTTGATAGCTGATGGATTGAAATAGAGAACGCTGCAGTCGTTGGGTTCCTGCGTGTGTCGTAACAGCAGAGAAGGAAGTAGATGTGGAATCACGGGGAAGTCAGATGGAAGCACGGCAGGGGCTAGATTTACACTCGCTTTGTTTTGACAGAAGTTATTGGCTGTGTCAGCTTTCTTCGCCGGGATGAAATATGTCGATGTTCACCAGTTAAGCCTCTTTCCTCGTGCAGTGGAATTACATGTCGGTGTTGAGCTGTTTCCGAATGAAACGTGGATAATAACCGGGGTGTTCCTCTCACGCGTAGGACACACACACACACACACACACACACACACACACACACACACAGACTTACAGGAGATAGGACTGGTCCGGGTGAGGTGTGGTGCTTGGGCAAGAAGCCGTTAAAGAACCGGTTGTTGATTTGGTTTGAATTCTCTTTCTGTTACGTGATTTTGCTGCAAGGGTTTGGACAGAAGTTGTTGGATCTCCAGGTGTTTTTGTCTTCTTCTTCTTCGACCCCTGCATGTTTGTTTACTCTTGGTTTAGCTGCAGGAGAAACCGTATCAAAGACTTGCTTGCAGTGAATTCTCCGTATACTCTTTTCACACATTGGAAGTCTCGCAGCCTTTGTACTCGGGAGCTTTCCTCTCAAATCTGTCTGACGTACAATCCGAATTATTCTGGCATTTGCGTTGATGATGGTGATGACATCTATATAACTCCTCCTCCTCCTCTTCCTCTTCCTCCTCTTCATCATCCCGAGCCCCCACTCTGAATCCTCAATTAGTGCGTCAACATTTACGAAATCCAATCACCGGTAATTTAGCTTTCCTCTCCTCTCCAGTGTCCTGATCCCATCATCGATGCAGTGCGGGGATTATATTCCCAGTCAGAGGGTCATAATCACAGTGTGTGTGTGTGCGTGCGTGCGGGCGTGCGTGTGTGTGTGTGTGTGTGTGTGTGTGTGTGTGTGTGACGTCATCCTGTATGGGAGATATGCAGCTCCTGTTGTGCTGCTGTCCATGTGTTGCATTGTTTCGGCTGTTTGGAAATCCTTGGAGATTTAACTTCAGACCTCTGGAGCCTCGTGCTGAACGCACAGCTGGTCGTCAGCTTTGAAAATGATAATATATTGTAATGCCTCAGACGACATATGGCTCAGACGGAGGAATAACAACTAACTAAGTAATTTATGACTTGTTTTATGTTTCATGAAAAAGGGTTTTTTCTGTAACAGTTTTTAGCCGCTCTAAAATGGAGATGTCGTACTTTCCTTGGGTTATGAGATATAAAAGTAAATATATCTGGGGCTTGGATTGACAGAAAGACCTCCCCTAGGACCTGGATATGTTTGACTATTATCTATTTACGCTTCATTGATGAATCTATACCAGGAGTGAGTAGCAGTGCTGGTGATATGCCACTCTCCTCCTCCCCGTGTCACTCCTGGCTTGTTTACACTAAATCAACGAGTGATTTGTGATGGACAAGAACCCCGCCTCAGCGTAATAATTTCCAGCTAGGCGAGAATCAATTTGAAAGAGGCCGCCGATATCTGAATTAAGTCAAACCGGGTGACAGCAGCGCGGTCATTTGACACGCCGTGTGAAGTGATTAACCTCCGAGCATCCTCCATTACTGCTGACCAGAGAGGGGACGACACATCGAACAGATCGCTCTCCGAGGGTGGAACGTAGTGGAGTACAAATACTTTGTACTGTACTTAAGTACTATTTGTGTACAACTTATGTTGAACACAAATACCTGTACTTTCTACTTCTCACACGTTGAACTCAAATACCTGTACTTTCTACTTCTCACATGTTGAACACAAATACCTGTACTTTCTACTTCTTACATGTTGAACACAAATACCTGTACTTTCTACTTCTTACATGTTGAACACAAATACCTGTACTTTCTACTTCTTACATGTTGAACCCAAATACCTGTACTTTCTACTTCTCACATGTTGAACACAAATACCTGTACTTTCTACTTCTCACATGTTGAACACAAATACCTGTACTTTCTACTTCTCACACGTTGAACTCAAATACCTGTACTTTCTACTTCTCACATGTTGAACACAAATACCTGTACTTTCTACTTCTCACACGTTGAACTCAAATACCTGTACTTTCTACTTCTCACATGTTGAACACAAATACCTGTACTTTCTACTTCTTACATGTTGAACTCAAATACCTGTACTTTCTACTTCTTACATGTTGAACTCAAATACCTGTACTTTCTACTTCTTACATGTTGAACCCAAATACCTGTACTTTCTACTTCTCACATGTTGAACACAAATACCTGTACTTTCTACTTCTCACATGTTGAACTCAAATACCTGTACTTTCTACTTCTCACATGTTGAACTCAAATACCTGTACTTTCTACTTCTCACATGTTGAACTCAAATACCTGTACTTTCTACTTCTCACATGTTGAACTCAAATACCTGTACTTTCTACTTCTCACATGTTGAACTCAAATACCTGTACTTTCTACTTCTACATGTTGAACACAAATACCTGTACTTTCTACTTCTCACATGTTGAACTCAAATACCTGTACTTTCTACTTCTCACATGTTGAACTCAAATACCTGTACTTTCTACTTCTCACATGTTGAACACAAATACCTGTACTTTCTACTTCTTACATGTTGAACTCAAATACCTGTACTTTCTACTTCTCACATGTTGAACCCAAATACCTGTACTTTCTACTTCTTACATGTTGAACTCAAATACCTGTACTTTCTACTTCTCACATGTTGAACCCAAATACTGTACTTTCTATTTCTTACATGTTGAACACAAATACCTATAAAGGGAGGTCAGGTACTCTTTAAAGCAGCTGCTAGCTATGGGTACTTTTTACTGAAGTACACTTCAAAGCTCTTACTTTCACTTGAGTAAAGAAGTTTAGTCAGTACTTCTACTTTCACCAGAGTATTTTTAAACACGAGTATCTGTACTTCTACTTGAGTGTGTGTACTTCTGCCCTCTCTGCTGCTGACCTGTTCACTTTGCTTTGGGGGAAGCCTGTGAAACCTTAAAGGGAAATCCCGCCCTAATGCACATCGATGTTCCGCTGAGTGCTCGACGAGGAGAACTTGGAAGTGACTTCATGTCCAAGTCCTCTGAACGCACCGAGGTTATCCACAGCTGAGAGAACATTTGGAAATAGACTGCCGGGGCCGATCTGCTGTCGACTGGCAGCTCCCCGAGGTCAGGGAAGCATATAACGGGGGCACTGAGAACCCTTGAAAGCCCTTGACCAAAACAAAATGCCATTACGAGTCTGGAACACAGCTGTGCGCTTTCAACCTGAGCCCTTTGTCCAACGCCATCACGGCCTCTCTGCTGCAATCAGATATTACAGCCCGTCGTTCCGCTCCGGAGCTCCTGTGGCGTCTCTGCCCTCAAAAGAAATGTTAAGCAAAGAGCTCGGACAAGCTACCATTACAATCCTCAGTAATAACGCGAGTGCACGCTTTGGGAGTTCTGAGAAGACCTCGCGCAGCGGAGAGAAAATAGGGCGGAAACTAGACGTTTCTCCCTTAGATTAACGGTTGCTAAAATGTCCGGACAAGTTTCATCGAAATCCACGGCTTTAAATGTCCTTATTTGTCGGATAAGATCAAAACAGATTTGCATGAAAATAACTTTGAATGGAAAATCTAAAGCGAGGTGAGAGAGAGAAGAAAACGGGACTTTTTGAGCGTCTTCGGTCGTTACTCGATTCCTCTGACACGGAGATAAGAAGTTTTATTGATCGCCATTTGGGAATGTGTTGTGTTGCAGAAGAAGAAGACATGGACTAGAAATAAACAAGAAAGTAGAAAATATACATGTTGAATTAAATGGACTCTCCAAAATATAAAGCAAGTTATTATATATGCATGTGAGGTGGGGATATTAAATATTAACATATTAAACAGAACACAAACGTCCAGTGAGATTTGAAGTGAAGCTGTGGAGCAGAGATTTGTTATTCAACTTTCTCAAAGGCTTTCAATGTCCTTCTTTGTCGGATTAAGTTTTGCATGAAAAATAACTTTGAATGGAAAATCTACGGGAGGTAAGAGAGAGAAAGAGGGGGGGGGGGGGGGGGGGGATGTAAGAGTTGCAGTCTTGAAAGTCACGCCTGAGGATGCTGAGCTGGGTCTTTGCAAACCTCTCTCCGTGAATAATGAATGAAATGGTCGTACAAAAGGACGGCTAATGCGAGGCCTCTGGGCTGAGTGTGCTTATTAAGTCATGCTTGCGAGTCATGGGGGCGTGGACAGGAAGTGAGGCAGGACAAGACTTGGAGCCTCCGCCTTAAAGGTCGCCTATTATGCAAAATCCACTTTTTCGTGTCCCCTTCTTCATGTCTCTTCTACATCAGCATGTGTCCCCCTTCTTCGTGTCTCTTCTACATCAACATGTGTCCCCTCTTCTTCGTGTCTCTTCTACAAACATGTGTCCCCCTCTTCTTCGTGTCTCTTCTACATCAACATGTGTCCCCTCTTCTTCATGTCTCTTCTACATCAACATGTGTCCCCTCTTCTTCATGTCTCATCTACATCAACATGTGTCCCCTCTTCTCCATGGTCTTCTACATCAACATGTGTCCCCTCTTCTTCATGTCTCTTCTACATCACATGTGTCCCCTCTTCTTCATGTCTCTTCTACATCAACATGTGTCCCCTCTTCTTCATGTCTCTTCTACATCAACACGTGTCCCTCTTCTTCACGTCTCTTCTACATCAACATGTGTCCCCTCTTCTTCGTGTCTCTTCTACATCAACATGTGTCCCTCTTTTCCTGTCTCTTCTACATCAACATGTGTCCCCTCTTCTTCATGTCTCTTCTACATCAACATGTGTCCCCTCTTCTTCATGTCTCTATCTACATCAACATGTGTCCCCTCTTCTCATGGTCTCTACATCAACATGTGTCCCCTCTTCTTCATGTCTCTTCTACATCAACATGTTGTCCCCTCTCTTCTTCATGTCTCTTCTACATCAACATGTGTCCCCTCTTCTTCATGTCTCTTCTACATCAACACGTGTCCCCTCTTCTTCACTCTCTTCTACATCAACATGTGTCCCCTCTTCTTCGTGCTCTTCTACATCAACATGTGTCCCCTCTTCTTCCTGTCTCTTCTACATCAACATTGTGTCCCCTCTTCTTCGTGTCTCTTCTACATCAACATGTGTCCCCTCTTCTCCATGTCTCTTCTACATCAACACGTGTCCCCTCTTATTCTCACGTCTCTTCTACATCAAACTGTGTCCCCTCTTCTTCCTGTCTCTTCTACATCAACATGTGTCCCCTCTTCTTCATGTCTCTTCTACATCAAACATGTGTCCCCTCTTCTTCGTGTCTCTTCTACATCAACATGTGTCCCCTCTTCTTCGTGTCTCTTCTACATCAACATGTGTCCCCTCTTCTTCATGTCTCTCTACATCAACACGTGTCCCCTTCTTCACGTCTCTTCTACATCAACATGTGTCCCCTCTTCTTCATGTCTCTTCTACATCAACATGTGTCCCCTCTTCTTCATGTCTCTTCTACATCAACATGTGTCCCCTCTTCTTCATGTCTCTTCTACATCAACATGTGTCCCCTCTTCTTCATGTCTCTTCTACATGTCCCCTCTGTGGAAAGAGACTCTGAAAGTTTCAGGCACAAAGATTTTCTCTCTTTTGATCCATTTCTATAAAAAACCTGTCTGAAAATGAGCTGATCAGATTTTGGCCACTTTGTGATGTCATAACGATGTGTTTCTTGTGTAGCCATTAGCCAATCAGCAACCAAGGTAACCCCCCCCCCCCCCCCACCCCTTATCACCTGAATCTCCTCTAGAGCTCCATTGAGTTATTTGTAACCAAGTCTCTCAGAGGGCGTGGGGAGGGGCTCCTTGCTGTCATCTAAAGCAAGGGTGTCAAACTCAAGGCCGGGGCCAAATCCGGGCCGTGACTTCATTTTCTGTGGCCCCACAAGAGCTCTGAAAGAATATAATATGTTTATTATACGGTTACATGCCGATAAACTACATGTCCCACAATGCATCTCAAATTGGACTTGGTTTCTCAGAATCAGATTTTTTTTCTTCAAAATATTCCTTTTTTCTCAGATCTGACTTTTATTTCAAAATGTCACTTGTTTATTTTTGGGATTTTGACTTTCTTTCCTCAGAATTTGGCTTTTCTTTTTAAATCATTTTGTGACATTCTCACTGAAGAGACTTGCAATTATTTGCCCCAGACTTCTGCTTTCAGACTTAATTATGAAGTTATTACCCTATCTGATAATAACCCAAGAGGCAATAATGTAATATAATACATTATTTTATATATATTAAATATTTATATATATGTATTTTTATATAGTCTTATAAAACCGCCCTTTGAGTGCTACCATGATGCTGATGTGGCCGAGATGAAATTGAGTTACCCCCCTGCCTTAAAGTAACAGACAGAGAATCAGCACTTTGGAAACAGGCCTGAAACAGGAGGGGATTATGGGTAATGCTGCAATGATCTGTTTGGTGTTTCAGCCAATCAGAGACAGGCTTTTGAGACCTGTGATATATTGATGTCTCAACGCGTGTCATGATTTCATAAATGTCCCTTTCGTTGCTCCATCCACTGATGCTATTAATTCCCCAGCATGACACTTCTCTGCTCTCGTCTACGCTCTGTTGTGATTGTCAACAGCTTAGAGATGTCCCGCCCCTTAGCCTATCCAAGTACAATATGTTGAAGCGCTAGCCAATAGGAGTGTTCCATAGTGATGTCACAATGTTTCAAGAAGTAACACTAACCCCTCGCCCCTCTTCCACCTGGCTTGGCACTTTTTTACTTTTGTTATTATCTTTACTTGCTTGTAAAGCGCTTTGAGCACCAGGAAAGCGCTATATAAATAACATGTATTACTTTATTATTATTATCTCTACAGGTAAGGGAACATAGGGCTTCTTTAGAGGACGAACGTGACTCTATTCAGCTCCAGTTGGAAAAAATGGCAACAAAGATATTTTTGTTCTCGTTCAAAAACTCTCGTCGACAAAGCGGACATTGCATTATGTGAAAGCTTTGGGTTCTTTGGGTTCTTTAGGAACTCAAGACTCCGATGGCGTAGTACTTTAGACTTGAGTGCAAAGACTTGCTCGTGACTTGCAGAACAAAGACGGGTCCCGTTTCTTTCAGTGCGAGTCCGGACGTGAAGCCTCTGCTCCGGGCCCTTGTGTGTAAACCTACCGGCGCTCGCCGTTGAAAACACTTAGTCGGATTTCCATCACTTTGAAAATACAACTCCAAAAACAATTTTCTTAAGTGCTACATCTCTGCTCTGCTCGGCGTAGAGCCGCCGGGGGAAGCGCCGTCATGTGCTCGAACATTATATAAGATTAGAGTGGCACTCGTGTGTTATAGAATACAGGCGATGGATGCATTGTTTTGTGACTGTGGGCTATACTTTCTATTAATCCGCAGAACGTGTCATCCTTGATATCGAGCCAGAAGGATTTGTGCTGGCCTGACCCTCTCGTGTTTACAATGACTCACGGCGTAGTCGTACAGCGAATACACTTAGCACAAGCTCATAAAAGGAAGCCATATCCAAATTACTGTAGTGCTGCGAGGAGCTTGAATACCTCAGACTTCTGCTTTTGTATTTCTTTCCTGAGCTCAGAACAGATCAATATGCAGGAGAGGGGAATACATACCCCCCGCATGCATCAGGCTGAGGTGGATATATTATTTTTGCAACAGTAGCATCTTTTCGTTTTGATTTGCGTCCATGCGAAGCTTCTCGATCCGAAACACCCCCTCCTTTGTATTCACTTTGGAGTGTGCTCGCTCGGGGGAAAATAATGGCCGAGGATTCAGAGCATCTTAACGACTGATCGATGATGTTCTACTCGCCAGACATTTCAAGGTTGTGTTGCTTCGATGTGGTCCGCCCACCCCCCCTGCCACGTTCCCCAGCCGGCTCTCCAATGTGCACGAGCACCATTACTCTGCCCTTTTATCTAATCATTCGTCTAGCTTGGTGGGAATGTGGAGCAGTGGGCCTGCGGACCTGTGCATGCCCGTCCTCCTTTACGCTCAGAAGCAAGCCTCACTAAGCCACTGCAGACTCTGAGATGATGGCATTGAAGCAGCTCTGAAGCACACTTCAGCACCAAGTGCATATCAAACCGTTCTGCTTCATCGATTACGGCCGAAAAAGGATGATGGGTGTTAGTACGGTATTTCTTGGGCAGCAGAGGTGGGAGGAAGGTAGTGGAGTACAAATACTTCTTTAATGTACCATGTTTCTGGGATCAGTACTTTACTCCACTATTTTGACCGATCTTTTTACTTTTAATTTTTACACTTTGAAACTCAAATACCTGTACTTTTACTTCTTACATGTTTTGAAACTCAAATACCTTGTACTTTCTACTTCTTACATGTTGAACACAAATACCTGTACTTTCTACTTCATACATGTTGAACCCAAATACCTGTACTTTCTACTTCTCTCATGTTGAACTCAAATACCTGTACTTTCTACTTCTTACATGTTGAACCCAAATACCTGTACTTTCTACTTCTCTCATGTTGAACTCAAATACCTGTACTTTCTACTTCTTACATGTTGAACTCAAATACCTGTACTTTCTACTTCTTACATGTTGAACCCAAATACCTGTACTTTCTACTTCTCACATGTTGAACTCAAATACCTGTACTTTCTACTTCTCTCATGTTGAACTCAAATACCTGTACTTTCTACTTCTCTCATGTTGAACTCAAATACTTGTACTTTCTACTTCTCTCATTTCCCAAACAGCTGGTTCCTTTAGTCTGAATGTGTGGTTGGTGCGTGGTCATTATTCTTTAGAGTCACTGCGTGCCTATTGGTTGGAACACGATCCGTGTATCCATCACTTTCCTGGTCTTCTCTAAGAAGAGGGACCAATGGAAACGTTGTCATGTTGCCGTTGGTCACCATGGAAACATTCATTAGCTAACAATGACATTATTGTTCTATTAATATAAAGGGAGGTCAGGTACTCTTTAAAGCAGCTGCTAGCTATGGTACTTTTTACTGAAGGACACTTCAAAGCCTCTTTACTTTGACTTGAGTAAAGAAGTTTAGTCAGTACTTCTACTTTCACCAGAGTATTTTTAAACACGAGTATCTGTACTTCTACTTGAGGATGTGTGTACTTCTACCATCTCTGGTCTTGTGTTGTATTTTGCGCGGTTATGGGGAAAACTACTGGCACGATGTTCATGAAACGTAAAGGGAGGATGTAACATGTGCCAAGGGAGAAATGATTACTCTTTGGAGTGGATCCGAATCACTGACTAGATACAGGCATTATCTTCCACTTCTGGAAGCGCCGGGCCGAGGTCTGCGATCTCTCCGCGCTCTTCCAATTAATTTCAGCAGTAGTGACATTAATGCAACGTTTTAAATGTAACAGGATGTGCAGACTAAAGCTTCCTGTTGTTTCATATCTCTGCAGACAGACACTAACCCGCCATCCTTTCAGGAAGCATGTGGCCGTGTGTGTGTGTGTGTGTGTGTGTGTGTGTGTGTGTCGTTTCTGACAGTGTGAGAGTCAAAAACAAAGAGGCCTTGAGTCAGCGTTACATCCAGACCCCCGCACGGCGTTCGCCCGCAGGTCATCTGTTTCATTATCATCCTTTCATCCGTGCATGGATTGCGGTCCGTCTTCAGGGGATCGATCGATGCGCATTGGCATTTTATGGAAGAGATGTTTTCAGTCTTCACTTATTTAGTGAAAAGTGGCCCACTTCGCTGACATTGATGGATGAAATCAGATTCTGGGGGTCGTGAGCCTGCTCGCACGGCAAAAATGTAAAGTCTTGCCAAGTATATCCGTCTAATTCAGTGTTTCTCAAACTTTTTCACACCAAGGACTTAACCAATAAAAAAACACTCGCGGACCACCTAACTCCACAAATATCCAAAATCGCATCGTTTTTCTAGAACAGATTACAAATCGCCTGAAAATGGTACAAACAAGTGGCAACATGTGTGATGAAGGTGTTGCGCTGGGCTATATCAAGCAATCGAAAGTGAAACTTTAGCGCACCACATTGCGGAGATATTCCCGCGAGAGTGCGGAAACTTAAATGTATTTATTTATTTCAAATGTGAAATGTTACCAATATACTCGCGGACCACTAGGGGCGCTCACGGGCCACCACTGGTCCGCGGACCACACTTTGAGAAGCACTGGTCTAATTTCAAGTCAGAATATGTCGTTCCACTCGAAGTCTCTTAAAGACATCTTATTTCAGAGGGCTGAACACGTCTGAGCATTTCTGGCTTTTTTTTGTTACAAATTCTCTGATTCTGGTCAAATATAGTTCAAATAAGTTCCCAGCTAAATACAAGATCTCATTTATCTAATTATCCCGTCTTTACTTTGAGAAATCTCACCGCGCCATTTTGTACTTCTTCTATTAGCAGATTTGTTCGCTTATTAAAAGCGGAAACACCGTGTTTTTATTGTACACGTACTTCCAGCATTCTCTCCAGCGCCGTGTTTTTAAGTCACGCCGATATCAACCAGATATTATTATTCAACCCTGATCTGGCCCTTTGCCATATACGTCCTCAGCGTGCATTACAGCAGAGGAGTCTGTGGTCTAGGTGGACTCCTCTCTCCTGCAGACACGCCGTTACATAAGCTTCCCGCGGCCTCTAATCGCTGCAGCCGAGCATTTAGGAAGCGTCTAAATCCTCTGCGATCCTAATCAGATAAGAGGACAGCCTCCGAGATTATAGGTGACACGAGTTCTTATCGTCGTGCATGGGCTGAGGCAGCTGCTCCATCATCTGGACGGGCAGCACTTTAACCCTTTCCACCTCCAGACAGCACCTGCATCACCGGGATGATCTCAAACTGGGATCAATGGTTTCAGTCAGGGCCGGTTCTCACGCAGTGCAAAGGGCAGACGAGCGCCCGCGGGTCAGAGGCGTGTGTTCCACTCCAGCTGTCTGATCTGTTGGAGAGACTAAACAGGAAGTGGCAGGGTTCAGACACGATACGATAACACCTTTATGGTCAGGTCGAGTCTGAAATGCTCCGTGTGTAGCATCAACACGTATCAGGACACAACACATAAACAACAACAACAAACATCACAATCAGTGGGAGAACAGCTGCTCAAGGAGCCTTCAGCGTGCATCTGATCTGGATTCAGCTCTGGGAGGGTTGAGGGAGGCTGTGGCTCAGTGGATAGTGTGCTGGACTTGGAATCAGCGGGTAGGAAGTTTGAGTCCCACTGCAGTCAGCATGTCGTTGCGTCCCTGACGTAGCTGCGTGTTCTTTAAGATCGTTGGTCGCTACACCTACGATAAGTCGAGAACTGGGACGTTTGAATCCCAACCAACATCTATCTGTGGCTCCAGAAACATCTGACTTTCGCGGAGGAGACGGCTCCGTGTGCTGCGTGTGAAGTTACTGAGCACGTAAACCAAATACCTTAACGGCGTAACAAGCGGATATCATACCAACGTCGTAAGAGGAAAGATTGTTGGGTGCTTTTGATTTCTGATATGAAGGATGATTAAATGATTAAATCAGTGGTTCATTTCATAAAAGCATTTTCTAATTCAAAAAGCTTCTGACTGATACGTGATGGTGTCAGATTATCTCTGTGTTTCGAGGCGGACCGGATCACAGCAGAGGTTTCACCGGGTCGTGTTTTAAATAACGGGAACTCTCAAAGTCGTGGAAGACAAACCAATCCTTTAATTGAAACCACGTCATGTTTTAATAATTCCAACCTCTCGTTGATGGATGTGAGCAGCCGGCGGGACACAACGTCGTCTCCTCTCCTCTCGCTTTGCTTTGCACAACCTCCCTCCGCTGCTTCCCTTCTTTCCCTTTCACGATTAGCAGCGAGGGAACGTTGCATGCAGAGGAATTACAGCGTGGATGCAGGCTTAGTGCACTCACCATGCATGAAGGAAATCATGAATGAAGACATCATTAAGTGAAACTCGTGGACCAAGACCTCGGTTACTCGCGGATGGAAACAACAGGCAGCAGGGCTTCGGGCGGATGAGAGAAATTCATTTTAACACGAGCATAAACAACGTGGCCGATACAAGACGAGGCTAATGGGAGGCCAGATGGTGCGAGAGGCCGGACGCCTCATTAGCATTCTCCTGCCATCCCCAGAAAACACCCCCACGTCTCCGCGGTGGATGCATCCACTATGGGCGGCTGCGACTATGGATTATTCCCTCATCTGCTAATCCGTCAATTATTAATCAAGTCATTATTCAGTGTTTGAGTTGTTGATTTCCCAGAGGAGGGGTCTTCAAATTGTTTGTTTTGTCCAACCGACAATCACAAAACCCTCAAGAGGTCTTCGTGAGAATGATAAATAAGCATTATTTCTTATTATTTAGATGCAAGAACGAGAGGATGTTTGGCTTTTTGTCTTGACTTGATTGATGAATGCGTTATAATTGCTGCCACTTAAGGGTATAATATGAAACTTTAAGATGTCCTAAAATGACAAGATAAATGTTATATATTCACGAAGCTCACGGTGACGGCAGCCGTCGGTGGGTTCATGATGACGATACAGGATTCAATGATGATTATTATCACAGCCTTTGCAGGTGGGCAAGATTCCTCACCCTTCCATTTGGTTTCTTTCACTTCCTGAGTTGCTAATGTTCTCCTTCCTGTCCGTCTTTCCGCGTCCGTCTTTCCCTGTCCGTCTTTCCGCGTCGCACCTCGTGCCAAAAAGCCTCAGAAACCGGCTCGGAGAGGAAGAGAGACGTCTTCCTAAACTCTCCGAACGCCATGGTCTCTACTTCCTGCTTCAGTGAACCCACTTTGCAAGAAGAAGAAACCACACACACACACACACACACACACACACACAGACACACAACACACACACACACACACACACACACACACACACACAGACAGACAGACAGACAGACAGACAGACACACACACACACACACACACACACACACACACACACAGACAGACAGACAGACAGACAGACAGACAGACAGACAGACAGACACACACACACAGACACAGACACACAGACACACACACACACACACACACACACACACACACACACACACACACACACACACACACACACACACACACACACACACACACACACACACACGTCTTTATCTGAAAGCCTTCTTCATATTGTGCTGAGCCAGCGTTCAGTGTGTGCCACAAAGCGACTCTCTCTCTCCATACTTGTCACCTCCTCTCCTGATGCACCTCCCTCTCTGCCTCCCTTCACTTCATATTTCTTTTTCATATCAGCATCTCCGTGCAATCGTCATTCTCGCTCCCCTGTCCCCTCTTCATACGAGTCTTTATATACCCTCAGAGTGAGTAGTGGTCCGACGCGGCGCTCCATCATGTTGATCAGAGCCTTCGTTGGTATTCACTGTGGAGGCCTCTGCCCTTCCTCACTCAGGTGTGCGACTTCGTAAATCAGGGTACCCGATATTGGATCGAGGGCCGCCCAAGAAAAAACGGAACAGAAAATAATTCCAAAACAAATCCTTTCTTTATTGCACTCACCAATTATCGCAACTCGCGAGATGCCTAGTTGCCATGCAACCAGTAGTCTAGCAAGCTTTCCACAAGCTGTCATTCATAATTTAGGAATGACAACCCAGGGGGTGCAGTTTCACCATTCTTAAATTCCATTCTAATTCTTACTAGATACAACCATGGAGGATTAAAATATAACGCATGCATTTCAGCGTGTCGCATTAACTATCGCGGGCCGCCAGAAACATTTCCGAGGGCCGCCATTGGCCCGCGGGCCGCACTTTGAGAACCCCTGGGTTTAAATCAACACTTAGTCCCACTGCCAGTCAGCATGTCGTTGCGTCCCTGAGACACGTCGCCCCAAATTGCTGCTCTGTGTTCACTGGGAGGCTGTGGCTCAGTGGATAGTGTGCTGGACTTGGAATCAGCGGGTAGGAAGTTCGAGTCCCACTGCAGTCAGCATGTCGTTGCGTCCCTGAGACACGTCACCCCCAAAGTGCTGCTCTGTGCTCACTGGGAGGCTGTGGCTCAGTGGATAGTGTGCTGGACTTGGAATCAGGGGGTAGGAAGTTCGAGTCCCACTGCAGTCAGCATGTCGTTGCGTCCCTGAGACACTGGTTTGCATGTTTTAGGGCCGTGTGATATCTTACTCATAGCTCAGGTTACACTCATGACGTAGCTGCATGTTCTTTAAGATCGTTGGTCGCTACACCTACGAAAAGTCGAGAACTGTGACGTCTGAATACCAACCAACATCGATCTGTGGCTCCAGAAATATCTGACTTTCTGCGGAGGAGACAGCTCCTTGTGCTGCGTGTGAAGTTACTGAGCACAGCCACGTACACCAAATACCTTAACGGCGTAACAAGCGGATATAATACCAACGTCGTAAGAGGAAAGATTGTTGGGTGCTTTTGATTCTGATATATATATATGGCACAATAAAAGACAAAAGGATTGATTAAATCAGCGGTTCATTCATAAAAGCATGAAACACCGACCGTCTAAATCAGCACGTAACCCGTTTCAAAGCAGTGGAACAAAAGGGAAATCCTCCGGCAGCCCCCCCCCCCGGACCAGAAGCAGAGCTCTCAGGGAAACAGTACACTCAACTTCAATTGATTTTGTTGCCTCGGAAAATGCCGTGTTTTTGCGCAGTTTCCATGGGGACCGCTGTGTGCCACGGTGACTTATCGACACCCGGGGAGAAATGCATCGTTATCCAATCTGTGTGTGAGTTAGAGCAGCTGGTGGCTCAACCCCCACAGAAACACCCTGATGCAAATGTTAAGGGGAACTCTGACGGAGAGATGCTCTCAAATGTATGTTTCTCTGCTCGAATCTCACTGAAATCAAATCAAACTTTATTTATACAGCCCAATATCACAAAACACGGTTGTGTCAGGGCATTTACAAACAGATTGTATTGATGGAGTTACAGCAAAATGACAAGATAGTGTGTGGAATACAACAAGACGAAAAAATACATATTTAATTAATTACCCAACAAAAATGTAATAAAAGGAATACCGTTAAATGCCAGCTCTAAGTGAAGGCTAAACATGTAGGTCCTCTTAAAGATGTGGATACTCTCTGCCTCTCTGATTAAAACAGGAAGTTGGTTCCAGAGAAAAGTGAAGAGAGTGAAATAATAACTTTCGTTTGACTTGCTCAAGGGTGGAAGAATCTGTTCTCAGAGCTTCAAGTCGTTGGAGAGAGATTGTAGGCACGAAGAGGGGTTACCGCGCTTAGGGAGGGGGTGCCTGAAGCAGGCAGGACTCAAATGCAGATTACACAGAAAATACCTTTATTTCAAGGTGTACACGGCGACAAACAGAACACTACCCCGTGAACAAGTCACAGACTAACAAGGAACCGACAAAGACACACAGAACTTAAATACACACAAGACTACAAGACACAGGTGAGCAGGGAGGAGAACACACAGGGGCACCAGGTGAACAGCATCGGGTTATCGGGAGGGAACACAGACAGACGGCAACAGGCAAGACGGGGGGGAAGACTTTTCAAAATAAAACATGAAACCAAAGACAGAAAAAGATAAAACACAACACAGACAGATCGTGACATAAATTAAGAGATGTAAGGAGTTACATTTACAAGAAGAGTACTGAGATAAAAGTGGTGGAAATGTTTTTAATTTGGACTTAAAAGGTAGGGTACACCTGAGAAGATCCGTGTGTGTATGAACGTGTACTGTAATATTTACAACTTTAATTTTAATAGCGAGAAGCTGGAAGAATCGATTCTGTAAGACAGCGTTTAGGGCAGTGGTTCTCAAAGTGGGGGGTGCCGAGGCATGCCAGGGGGGTGCGAGGCATGCCAGGGGGGTGCCGAGGCATGCCAGGGGGGTTGCAGAGGCATGCCAGGGGGGTGCAGAGGCATGCCAGGGGGGTGCAGAGGCATGCCAGGTGGGTGCGAGCATGCCGGGTTGTGTGTGAATCTGAAAAATCTGAATATGAAAAAGTATTGATTCTAAAATAATATGAAGCAGTACTATTACGTCTCGGTCTCTGTGTTTCATTAAAGCTCGGCTCTGTTGTGTGTGTGTGGCTCTGTGTGTGTGTGGCTCTGTGTGTGGCTTGTGTGTGTGGCTGTGTGTGTGTGTGTGTGTGTGTGTTTGTGTGTGTGGCTCTGTGTGTGTGTGGCTCTGTGTGTGTGTGGCTCTGTGTGTGTGCTAGCGAGCTACGCTACGGATAGAAGGAGTTATTTCAACAACCAAGTGGAGGAGAGTCCTCTCCGGTCAGACTGAGAGACTCAGTGACTAAAGGACTCTCAGTGTTATCTCAGTGGGTCTCAACCGGTTCGGTCACCATTCATGTAAACAATTATTTCCGAGGCACACGTTTATATGATCATTATAGTTATAAAAAAATAAGAGAATAAATGAACAGGTATGAAATACTATATGGCAGTAAAACAAGAATACAGTTTAAAGGGAGTGATTTGTAAATATCCATAAAGAAAAAGTAAATCTGTTTACAGTTCTGTGTTGAGAGAGGTGTCCATAGATCTCTCATGTTGCTCTCAAAGTGCACCAGATCGATGCTTTTAACTTCAATATTTAAAAATAAATCTTCCCGGGGGAGCATGCCCCCGGACCCCCCTATGTGAGGTCCACACACCACCTATAAACCTGCACGTTACCCCTGCTTACACCTATATGCCGTGAGCTGATTATCGAGCCTTCATTGTAACAGTACACTGTGTGTGTGTGTGTGTGTGTGTGTGTGTGTGTGTGTGTGTGTGTGTGTGTGTGTGTGTGTGTGTGTGTGTGTGTGTGTGGTGTGTGTGTGTGTGTGTGTGTGTGTGAGGAGTGTTGCAGTAGAAAGTTCCTCTGTAGCGCCCGGTACCTTAATGGGAAACCCTAAATGTTTGAGCACCCTCTATGAAACGTCAAGCACCCCACAGCACCCCCAAAAGAAATCTCTGCCGCCGCTGAGCCTGACTATTTGTGTGGGGGGGGCCCGACTTTTTTTTCTCCAAAAAAACTTGTATGTTTTGCAAGAAGAAAAACACAAATTTGCAGGAAAAAAGATTTGCTTCTACTCGTCGAGACGCCACGAGGCCTCGTGTGAACTCTGCAGCACAAAACCAAATCATATTATTCTCTGAAATTTGAATCTGATATGATTTCGGTCCGGAATCACCGCATCAGGGAGGGAGGAGACATTTCCCAGAAGAAAAGGACGTATGGAGGAGATGATATCGCACAGATGACAGATAAGAGTCCTCCTCGCTGATGCATGCATCGTGTCTGTTTTCCATATGTCGTGTAACGAGGTTCATCCGACATCCTCCACGTAAAAACAAACACGACACGGTGTGTGTTGATTCATCAGAAAGAAGACTCTCCAGCTGATCTGAGTGTGTAAGCCATTCATTAAACCCCTCTCCTCTCTGAAGGACACTGAGGACGGATAGCGTGGATTAGTGAGGGGTGCAGAGGGGAGGAGACACTTGTTAGGATACATGGTGACGGAGCAGAAAAGTACACATGTCCTTTCCTCGAGTAGAAGTACAGATACTCGTGTTTAAAAGTACTGACTAAACTTCTTTACTCAAGTGGAAGTGAAGAGGGCTTTGAAATGTACTTCAGTAATAAGTAACGGAGTAAAGTACTGATACCAGAAACATGTACTTAAGTAAAGTATTTGTACTAATCTACTTCCCTGATTGCGAGCACACGTGTTCCTCCTCTTCTTCCTCCTCTTCCTCGCCTCCTCTTCCTCGCCTCCTCTTCGCCTCCTCTTCCTCGTGTCATCGTGTGGCTGCGCCGCCAGCTGTGTGCTGTCTCCTGCACCGTGGGACCTGACGGAAGACATGATGATATCTCCTGCTCTTGTTCAGTGTGTGTGTGTGTGTGTGTGTGTGTGTGTGTGTGTGTGTGTGTGTGTGTGTGTGTGTGTGTGTGTGTGTGTGTGTTCTGCTGAGCCACAGTAGCTCTGCCTCGCTTAAATAATTGTATACACCTTCATTTTTCCAATATTTAACATGAAACAGATTCATGTTAATACTTGAATTAAAGAGGCCATATTACGCTTTTTAGGGTTTTCCCTCTCCTGTAGTTTTCCAGGTTTTAGTCAATCAATCAATCAATCAATCAATCAATCAATCAATCAACCAATCAATCAATCAGTCAATCAATCAGTCAATCAATCAATCAATCAACCAATCAATCAATGTTTATTTATAGCCCAATATCACAAATGTTACATTCGTCTCAGTGGACTTCACAGTGTGTTCAGAATATCAGTATGACAATACGACCCCTCTGTCCTCAGACCCTCTGTCCTCAGACCCTCTGTCCTTAGACCCTCTGTCCTTAGACCCTCTGTCCTCAGACCCTCTGTCCTCAGACCCTCTGTCCTCAGACTCTCTGTCCTCAGACCCTCTGTCCTTAGACCCTCTGTCCTCAGACCCTCTGTCCTCAGACCCTCTGTCCTCAGACCCTCTGTCCTCAGACCCTCTGTCCTCAGACCCTCTGTCCTCAGACCCTCTGTCCTTAGACCCTCTGTCCTCAGACCCTCTGTCCTTAGACCCTCTGTCCTCAGACCCTCTGTCCTCAGACCCTCTGTCCTTAGACCCTCTGTCCTCAGACCCTCTGTCCTTAGACCCTCTGTCCTCAGACCTTCTGTCCTCAGACCCTCTGTCCTTAGACCCTCTGTCCTCAGACCCTCTGTCCTCAGACCCTCTGTCCTTAGACCCTCTGCCCTTAGACCCTCTGTCCTCAGACCCTCTGTCCTCAGACCCTCTGTCCTCAGACCCTCTGTCCTTAGACCCTCTGTCCTCAGACCCTCTGTCCTTAGACCCTCTGTCCTCAGACCCTCTGTCCTTAGACCCTCTGTCCTCAGACCCTCTGTCCTCAGACCCTCACATCGTACAAGGAAAAACTTCCGGAGAAACCCCACAGTTTAAAGGGAACATGAGTGCATGTAAATGGTCTGCAGAGGCTAAAATTCCTGTGTTTTAAGGGTAAAAATATCTCAGGATTCCAACATATTGTTTTTACAAAAGTCCTTTGACTAAATCACTGAATGTGGTGCACACTCCTCCTCCTCCTCCTCCTCCCCTCCTCCTCCTCCTGTAACCCAAAAGTCACAGCTTTGATCCCCGTGTGTGAAATATCAAATCAAAAATAATAACTTTATTTTGTTGTCTGCACCCCGGGCCGTTCAGTTGTATCCTCTCCATTCATAAAGCGGTGGGCGATGTGCGCTGAGCTGCAGCCGTCCATCTGTGCGCGCTGAGGCGAGTCGGTCGCAATCAGATTATCACGGCAGGAGAAGATCCGGTGGAGCGAGGGCACGCCGCGACCCAGAGCAGGTGACCCGTGTCGGTGTCAGGAAGCAAGGGAGTGACACCTGAAGTGTGTGTGTGCAGGAAACACACTGGTAAGGACACTTGGGAGCCCTGCATGTCAGCATACAGCACGACGCTCCACTCGGAATCAGAACAGATGTGGCGAATTCAAACACGAGCACACTGTTGTCTCTAGGCAACAAGAGGACGAAGACAACGTCTGAAAATATTGTCCAAAAAGTGGTGACGTGTTTTACTCTCCTGGGTGGAAGTCCCATGTTTCCTTGACTCCTCTATCCTCAACTTTGTCCTGCACTAAATCTGACTTATGAGATGATCTTGTAAAGACTGAAAACGTAGAGACAGAGAGAAATGAGAGGCAAGAAAGCCAGGACGCTGCAAGCACTTGGCAAATAACCCGCTCCCTATACGCTTATTATCTTATCCATCTTTAAACTACGTCACCATATACTGCTGCTGCAGATGAGTTCGCATTGCAGTCATTTCAAAGCCCTGCTGTGTCTCGTCCACACAGCGCTTTTCAAACATCTTGAACATCTTGGAGCTGGGCGTGTCTGACAGCTTGGGGATTTTTTGCGGCCAACAACCAATCAGATGAATCTCCGCCCCCGACATACAAAGCAAAAAAACCCCGGGGATTTCATGCGAGCAATATATATATATATAAACTCCCCAAAACAGGCGAAACCCTACCAGTTCCCCCACTGTCTCTGCCACCTCCCTCCATGCTGGTTCCTCCGGTTTGTATCCCGTTGATAGTTCTGCTCGTAAAGAACCGGGTGATTTGCTACCGTAACTTCTCGTTTGGAATATGAGGAAATGAACTGCGGTCTGGTTCTCCCTGCTGACACGCGGTTTGATTGGCTAGCGCTTCTACTGTCAGATTTGCATAAACGTGTTTGATTGGCTGACGCTTCCAGCTCAGCTTCAAAAGTTGAACATTGCTCAACTTTTGAATCCTGGACATCCTGGACATCTTCGCTTCGCTCCCCCACAATGCAGTTCGGGGGAAAGCGAGGCAAAGTGACGTCATCCCCATTCAAAGTCAACGGGCAGAGAAGCGGTGGAAGTTTCTTCTGAAGCTGCTGTGTGGACGTACCGGAAGAGTGAGTTGTGAGATGATCACACAGAAGCAAAAATACGGTATTTGAGGAAGAATAAGAACGGGCTGGAGCAGACGAGGCTCTCGTTTGGAAAATACAGTGGTTTAAAAAAGAGGAACGTGACTTAAAGGGGACCTCTCATGCAAAATGCACTTTGTGATGTCTTCTATACTCAACACACGTGTCCCCGGTGCGTCGGGGAACTCACGCAGCGTCAGGAAATAAAACCCTCTCTTTTCCTCCGTACCCAAAACGGGGGAACAACGAGCGGATACAGATCTGACGTCAAATCGGCGGTGGACCCACAAAGTGTTGTTATCAGAAACAATGCCTGACGTGTTTTGGACGTAATCTCGTCTTTGTTTACATTAGCAAGCCTCGCTAGCACTCAGAGCTAACCTGTGCCGTAGAGCGCATGTGTTTAAAAAGCAGGAAATAAAGAAAGGAACTCACCTCGTGATAAACCTGCAAGAGAAAAAGCATTTAAGCTCCACACTGTTTCAGAGATAATCCTTGATGTGGTTTAGAACAGGATGGCGTTTTATCACAGCAGAATTTAACTTTATCTCCGGTAGAATTCTGATCAGGCATTAGCTCCGCCTCCTCTTCTTTATTTTTTCAAGCTAAGGACCTAAGATCCGCGTTTCTCTAACAGGGCTTCAAAAGAGGGGTTTGAGCAGTAGGAGGCGCGGCTACAGCGAGGGGTCTGTTTGGTATTTGAAGCAAAAAACTTCACAGACATGTTTTGTATAGGTATGGCCCGACAATATATGTTTCCATGTAGCATCGACTTTAACTTAAAATGACTCAATGGATTTGGTCCCCTGTCTTTGGCCTCTTTAAAGTTTAAAAAGATGAATATCTCTGGTCCTTTTTGTCAGACAAATCACAGCACACATGTCTCTGTGTGTGTCCCGCTGTCAGAGGGACACACACATGTCTCTGTGTGTGTCCCGCTGTCAGAGGGACACACACATGTCTCTGTGTGTGTCCCGCTGTCAGAGACACACACACATGTCTCTGTGTGTGTCCCGCTGTCAGAGGGATGTGTCCTCCTCTACTCCAGGACCAGGAAGATGTGGGTCTGTCGGGTGTTGACATTTGGCTGAAGCTTTGCCAATCGATAGGATGACTCTCAGGTATTGACCGCTGCGTTCAGGGCCCGTCTGCCTCGTTGTATTTCACAGAACAAGGCTTTGTGTGTACACTACAACAACTCTTCCCTAAGTATATGTGTCTAACATCTAGTCAGAATATGTCTTTACACTTTCTATAAGACATAATGACGTCATGACGTAACACTGCAGTGAGATAATGGACACAATGCATCATCATGTTGAGTCAAATAATCTTATTTTGAGTTTCTTTACATATTTATTGAGCATTTGCGGCTTATGTTATATTTTATAACACATAGGTGTGAGCAAGCTCTCTGATTGGTCAATAGGCGTGTTTGATTCCATGATCAAACAACGGTCAAATAGAACGTGCCTTTTCACAACAAGTCAGTATCCCTCCGCGTCTGAGAAAAACGGTATACCGTTGGGACTAAAGTTTGCTTTTCGAACTGGAACAAGAAAGCAGCGGAGAAGTAGTGGTTTCCATTCCGTAAGGCACCAAATATGTGACGATGGCATTTAACGAGGAAACTAAAAATCATAAATGCCACAACGACAGGGAGCGCCAGAACAGGAGAGGGGCAATGTTTGAGGAGCCGGGCAATGCCCTTTGCCCAGTAGCTTCGTTCGAGGCCTACCTAGTTCTCAATAATTTTTCTCCGAGCTAATTACAAGATCTGACTTATCTAAATACCCCATCTTCAAGGAATCTGACCAAGCACATGTTCACTTGTTCTATTGGCAGCATGTTGTACTTATTTCGGGTAAAAACACCTTCATTCTTGTTTAACTTGGAGCAGCATTTCTTCCAGCGAGAAGCTTTTATGTTTCTCACGTTCTGTTTCACTTTCTCCAGCAGCTCTTCTCTTTATGTGATTCACCTTCACTGACTCACCGTGACCGTCTCTTTGACGACCCACATCTGTGCTTTAGGAAATATGTTTACCGCATCTCCTCTGCCCGTAATCTCCCCGCAGTGTCTCCTATCATTCAACCTGGCTCCCGCCACTTGTTCCTGTAATAATAAACATTTATGGCATTTCATTTGCAACGTGTGCTTGGATATTAATTCTCCATCCACTGCTGGCCTCTGCTTCTGGCACAAACCCAACGAAGTATCCTTGTTTTGCAATAAATCCCTCTTAAGTATGGTGACAGTATCTAAAGGCCGCCTCGCGCTCTTTAGCGAGACTCCTCCCATTCTTCCGTAATAAATAAGGTGCCTGGAAGTGAATAACAATACTAATGTTGATGGATGAGTGTTGATACAAGGCGAAGCAGTCACGTTGCGATTCTCGCCTTTTTTGAGTGGTTTCTTCACCCGCTGTCCAGTAAAGTAGTCCCGCTGTCCAGTAAAGTAGTCCCGCCGGTTGGATCACTAATGCCGCCTTAAAACGGCATGAATGTCATCTCACATAGACATCACAGAGATTAACACTTAGAGGCAGATGTAAACGAGAGCTAAAAATACCAGCAACACACAGAAGTGTCCAACCACGCGGAGAATAAGCGCGAAGGATCAGATCTCCGCTGGTGAGCGCTCGCGAGGAGATTAGTTCTCATTTAGACGTATAGCTGTGAATGGGCACCGGCTAATGCGGATTATAACGTGAAGCATTACATCGGATAAGGCGGTGTATTCATGATTCATCTCCTCTATTACTTCAATATATGTATTCCCTTTCTCCACATGACACAGCTGACATTCATTTAGCTAGTGTTTCATTTTGAAAAGTGACGCAGTTCCACATGACCTTCTGGCTCCTCGTGTTTCTCAGAAGGCGGATTCATTGAATGTTAAAGTAGTCGTAAACCCACAGATGCATTTAAACCAGAAACTGAGAGATAAATGAAAAAGACGGATATAAAAACATAATTTCCCTCTGACACGTAAAGGACCACTTTCTCTTGGGTGGCAGCTGCATCCATCACAAGACGAATATTGATCTGATATTTCTCTGACACGTGGATTTATTTAACATTAACACTTTGTTTTTGCTCTCACTTGAGGCTGCGAGCCTCTCAGGTCCACAGGAATGTTTCTGCAGAAGCAGCGAACACTTGGCAGCGGAAGGAATGCTGTTTTACATTTTATCGTTTAAAACTTTGATAAATATTAATTTGAAAGTGTTTACCATTTCGCCGTGTTTAAGAGGGGCGCGGATTTTAATCTCGCCACCGTGATTTGTCTCCGGACGCGAGAAATGTCCCCACATTACTCTTTTTCCTAATTGAAAGCTCAGTGTCGTGGGGATT
Source organism: Chaenocephalus aceratus (assembly GCA_023974075.1). NCBI lineage: Eukaryota > Metazoa > Chordata > Actinopteri > Perciformes > Channichthyidae > Chaenocephalus > Chaenocephalus aceratus. The sequence goes on along the minus strand of JAMFTG010000120.1, from coordinate 258,382 downwards.
AACGATGGCGATTGTGTGGAGGTATACATAACACATCCAGCCTCCTGTCTGAGGGATTGACCACGGACACCCCCACCCCCCTGATGATGTCCTAATCCCCGTTGACGGGCACTGACACAAAACACCGTCTAACGACTTTGTGACGATGCGGAATCAATTAGCATAGCTATCAGATTAGAGCTCAACAGGGTCATTAAAGCGGCTGTGTGTTTAGCTCGTCTCACAGAGGCCAAAGCTGCGGTTTAGGGTTGTTGAGGGACACATCGATTAATCTGCAGCGATTAGTTTCCCTGTGTGCCAGATGACGAGCTGGACCATAACGACAACGTATAATCAATATATTACTTTTTGTGATATGACATGGTGTCAAACAGATTTAGCCTAAAACACTGCAGTTCCTCTGAAATCTGACACTTTGTTTAGTTTTCTTTTAGCGCTTTGTTTTGATTTGTGCTTTTCTACTTGAATGTTATAGTCCAGGGGTGTCAAACTCAAGGCCCGGGGGCCAAATCCGGCCCGCCACTTCATTTCATGTGGCCCACAAGAGCTTGCAAAGAATATAATAAGTTTATTATAATGTTACGTGCCGCTATACAGGAGAACGTTGCCCATAAACTACATGTCCCACAATGCATCTCATTTTGTGACATGCGCACTGAAGAGACTTGCAATGATTTGCCCCAGACTTCTGCTTTCAGACTTAATTATGAAGTTATTACCCTATCCCATAATAATCCAATGCAGAGGAAATATTGTAAAATTATACATTATTTTATATTTATTATCTATGTATATTTATATAGTCTTAAAGTTACCACCGGCCCTTTGAGTGCAGCCATAATTCTAATGTGGCCCGCGATGAAATTGAGTTTGACGCCCCTGTTATAGTCAATTCTACCCATTTGGAATATTATTTGAGCTAAACTGCACCTACTAAGTTGTTCAAATGGAAGTACAACTTAAAAAAAACATTTTAATCTGAATTAAATGTTTTGAACACAAACAATTTAATTTAATTTAAATGCAAGCTTGATATGGTCAAAGAAATCCAGTTCACCTGTCCTTCCTGCAGCACTAAGCCCCTCCCCTAGACCAACCAACTGTTAACCAAATTAATTATCTTACATTTTATACAATTATTGTCAGTTTTGACGTTATTAAAACACAACATATGAATCAACACAAGCAAGTCAGACACTGAAATCAATCTGTTGAAACATTACATTTTAATGAAACGTACCCATGACCCAGGTGCACTTGGTATCTCCCGCCAGCAGCACACCTGCAATGACCGGCTGCTGCCTCGATATATATTCAAAAATGTCCCAAATCTTGTCTTATGAGGAAGCGCTGCTGATTAGCTCTGATTCACACCCAGAGACACAACAAGAGGGGACATGTTTATAGTCTTCACGATGTCATGTCTGCAATCACGTAAAAGGGCTACGTCCCACTTATCGACTAATGCTTGTGTTGTTGCCGCCATCTTTCTCTTACTTGGAGCCAGTGTTTGAGTTGAGATCTGAGCTCCAAGGTTCGACCTAACGCTGGTCGTTGCATCGTGCAGACATCCTCTCTGTGGATGCGCTTCGTTGACGCCGATCAAACAGATATATTTGGGTGTGTGTGCCTGATTTATATGTGAGATATAAATGTGGGCGTATGTGTGTGTCCTGCAGAAACATGCAGTGTGTGAGGGCCTTCCTATAGTCCTAGCAGTGCACACAGATTACATTAGTGTGTGTGTGTGTGTGTGTGTGTGTGTGTGTGGTGTGTGTGTGTGTGTGTGTGTGTGTGTGTGGTGTGTGTGTGTGTGTGTGTGTGTGTGTGTCCTGCAGAAACATGCAGTGTGTGAGGGCCTTCCTATAGTCCTATGTACAGGAAGCAGTGCACACAGATTACATTAGTGTGTGTGTGTGTGTGTGTGTGTGTGTGTGTGTGGTGTGTGTGTGTGTGTGCGTGTGTGCGTGTGCGTGTGTGTGTGTGTGTGTGTGTGTGACTGCAGCACACTGTATACAGCCATGTAGAACAGTGCATGGGCCGAAGCATGCAGTATAAGTTCGAGTGCTCTGCAGCGCGCTCCATTTACAAGACTACATTAGATCCCGTCTCAATAGCAAATGTCAAACACATTCCCTTTCAGTTCTTTGTCCTTTCGATTAAACATGAGCTCCGCTTGAGCTAACGTTGCGCCGAGACCGTTTTTTCCCCCATGAATTTCAATAGTATGATAATGAAATTTCCAATCTCATCAGGCGTGGATATTTCCTTCCTTCCTTCCTTCCTATCTGGCGGCCCGAGTGAAGCTGCTATTAAGGGGCAGTTAGGAAGGGATGCACTTTGATATGAAATATTGATAACCAGGATATACACTTGAATTGGAACAAAGTGCTCAGACAGAGGAGACTGAGGAAGAGAGAGGGCGGGTTCCGTCTGCAGACGTTAAGATAAAAGCTTATTACGAGGTACAGAACGCACACTGGCTTTGGTTCTCTCCACAATATTTCACAGAATGCTTCAAAGCCACACACTGAGCTACAATCAATAGTCCCTAAATAATCTCCTAACTCTATTTATTTGACGTATGTTTCGATCCGGACTTCCATCAATACTTCTGTCAAATCAAATGATGTTGTATTTGGCGATGTTGGCTCCCCTCCTCTTCTCTTAGTCGAGGGTAAATGTGTAAAGTGTCCTCTCTCAGCTGTTTAGTATGCTCACTTAGGGCGGCTCGATTATGGCAAAAACCATAATCTCGATTATTTGGGTCAATAATTGATATCACGATAATTAAAAACGATTTACTTTGAAAATATCCATTTATTGGAGGAAAACAATTTCAACAGTATGTTTTTAACGGTTGATTACCCTGAAACTTTAAGTTTAATTCAACTGAAAAACCAATTAAAAAATAATCGTTTTATTTCGATTACGTTGTTTTCGTAATCGTTGCTAGCCGTAATCGTAATTGCGATAAAAATATGATTAATTGAGCAGCCCTGTGTTCAGTAATCTCCTGCTGAATGGGAACTCTTGCGGTACGTCCACACCGTCCACACGGCAGCGTCGCGTTGAAGCTTGCCCCCATGGAGGCTCTTATTTTGAAATTAAAAGTTTCGTTTCTACTGTTAGCCGATGGGAATGGATAAGATCAGATCAACACATGTCCTTGCCCCCATGGAGGCTCTTATTTTGAAATTCAAAGTTTAGTTTCTACTGTTAGCCGATGGGAATGGATAAGATCAGATCAACACATGTCCTTGCCCCCATGGAGGCTCTTATTTTGAAATTCAAAGTTTCGTTTCTACTGTTAGCCGATGGGAATGGATAAGATCAGATCAACTCATGTCCTTGCCCCCATGGAGGCTCTTATTTTGAAATTCAAAGTGAACAAAGGGCGTTCACTTTAATTTAATACATGATATTTTGAGAGAATCACAAACATGTCGATCCTGCTCTTTGGGTCATGCTGAGGCTCTTATTTTGAAATTCAAAGTTAGCCGATGGGAATGGATAAGATCAGATTCTCTATTGATTCCTGATGTGTTTGATTCCTGAGTCTCTTATTTTGAAATTCAAAGAGTAGGTTGTATCTCATAATGAATGTTATTGATGTGAATGGATTAGATTCTATGAATACAGTTTCCAGTGACATCTGTAGGTGATGAAAGAGTTGAGAGGTGCTTTGTCTGACTGTCATAATAAATAGAAGATTTAGGTGAATATTCATCAAGTAAAATCATTTGTATTTAATTCAGCTTTTCATACAAGGAAAGAAATGAGGCTAATGTTGTTTCAATGACTAGGAGTTTTAAAAATAGGACAATCCTTCTTTCTTCTTCTTCTTCTTCTTCTTCTTCTTCTTCTTCTTCTTCTTCTTCTTCTTCTTCTTCTTCTTCTTCTTCTTGTTCTTCTTCTTCTTCTTCTTCTTCTTGCTTAAACATGTTGCTAGTACCTCCAGAAATGATGATATCTCCTGCTCTTGTTCGGTGTGTGTGTGTGTGTGTGTGTGTGTGTGTGTGTGTGTGTGTGTGTGTGTGTGTGTGTGTGTGTGTGTGTGTGTATTTGCATTTAGCTGACTGGCTTAAAGTGATATGGGACATTACAAACGAGCCGAGTCAAAGTGTCATGTTCAGTTTGGGGCTGGGACACTTCAGAGGACATAAAGACAAATACACATATTCTACACTTTAAAGATCTCCTATTATGCAAAACCCTCTTCCTCATGTCTCTTCTACATCAACATGTGTCCCCTCTTCTCCGTGTCTCTTCTACATCAACATGTGTCCCCTCTTCTCCGTGTCTCTTCTACATCAACACGTGTCCCCTCTTCTTCATGTCTCTTCTACATCAACATGTGTCCCCTCTTCTCCATGTCTCTCCTACATCAACATGTGTCCCCTCTTCTTCATGTCTCTTCTACATCAACATGTGTCCCCTCTTCTTCATGTCTCTTCTACATCAACATGTGTCCCCTCTTCTTCATGTCTCTTCTACATCAACCTGTCTGAAAACGAGCAGATCAGATTTTGGCCACTTTATGATGTCATAACGATGTGTAGTCTTGTGTAAATATTAGCCAATCAGCATCCAAGGTACCCCCCTTATCACCTGAATCTCCTCCTAGAGCTCTATTGAGTTCTTTGTAACCAGATGTCTCTCAGAGGGGCGTGGGGAGGGGCTCCTTGTTTTCATCTAAAGTCACAGACAGAGAATCAGCACTTTGGAAACAGGGCTGAAACAGAGGGAATTATGGGTAATGCTGCAATGATCTGTTTGGTGTTTCAGCCAATCAGAGACAGGCTCTGGATATGATATGGGACCTTTAAAACACAGCATTTCTTTAACTGTAATTCCTCTCTTTACTTCCTTCTGCCTTTCTCCTCCTCTCCTTCCCTCGATGCCGATCCCTTGTTCCTGGCCTCTGCGTACTTCCTCCCACTCGCCCACCCACTCAGCTCCTCCATCAGCAGAGAAAGTGCCCTGCGTCTTGCCTTCTCCCCGTGGAGACACTGAATGTAACCTCCATCATCCCAAACACTGACTTACATTTACAGCTCGTTCATATTTCATGAAATTGACGGTGAATTCGTACTTTTTTAAGATCCAGTTTGTGCCCTCGACCTCTGAGCGAACTCTGCGGGGCACGCGGCCGTCTCACCGCCTAATCTGAAATCACAAGTTAGGCCAAGCGAGTGCTGCGTGCCGTGGGACTAATCCGGTGCAGACATGGAGCGAGAGGCTGTTTCAAAGTTCAGTTTCCAAGTGATATGCAGCGACGGGAGAATCTGGATATGACTTCCTCGTGATGGTTAGTCCCTGCTCTGTGTCGCCACGCGGGAGAAGAGACGTGTGCATAAACTGGAGCAGAGCGAAGGGAAGACGCCGCGTACGCCGCGAGATACGAGCAGTCGATGCGGAGGGAAGCACCGGGCTTTGATCGTGATGGATGGAAACTTGTGAAAGTCGTCGGGGTTAGAGCTGCAGCAGCTTCAAAGCAGGCGGAGCCTCAGATAGAGGGTGTCAGCTCACTCCCACGCGGCTGCTTCCAAGACGCTCGGGGAAAGCCATGTTTACTTTAGTCCAAAATACACTGCTGGGAAATGTGTGTGTGTGTGTGTGTGTGTGTGTGTGTGTGTGTGTGTGTGTATCTGTGTGTGTGTGTGTGTGTGTGTGTGTGTGTGTGTGTGTATCTGTGTGTGTCTATATCTGTGTGTGTCTATATCTGTGTGTGTGTGTGTGTGTGGGTGGATGTGTGTGTGTGTGTCTGTATCTGTTTGTGTCTATATCTGTGTGTGTGTGTGTGTGTGTGTGTGTGTGTGTGTGTGTGTGTGTGTGTGTGTGTGTGTGTGTGTCTGTATCTGTGTGTGTGTGTGTGTGTGTGTGTGTGTGTGTGTGTGTGTGTGTGTGTGTGTGTGTGTGTGTGTGTGTGTGTGTGTGTGTGTGTGTGCGTGTGTGTGTGTGCGCTGCGGCGTTTCATTTCACCCGGATATGATTTCGTCCTCGGGCCGAATCACCGTGCCCGTGGAGCATGTTCATTGCAGCACACGTGCACACAACATGTTAATGTGTGGATATAAAGCGGCGTGGAGAAAGAGAGGCAGAGAGATGAGAGGGGGGGGTGGGTGGTGGGTGGTGGGAGGTGGGGGGGGGATGATGTGTCCTTCATGGGGTGAGAATGGCTCGGCGAGAAACTTAAGTGACTCCATTACAGGAGCAGCGCCCCGGAAAGCATCGGTGACATCAGAGACCCACCCTCAGAGGGGAGGGGGTGTGTGTGTGTGTGTGTGTGTGTGTGTGTGTGTGTGTGTGTGTGTGTGTGTACTAGCATTACTATACTTGTGGGGACCTACATCTGTTTACATAGTCACGTGTGGGGACTCGCTTCCCTTATGGGGACAAATTGGAGGTCCCCATAAGGGGGATCATTAATTTTAGTGTGAAGACTTGGTTAAGGGTAAGGGTAAAGTTAAGGGTAAGGGTAAGGGTAAGGGTAAGGGTAAGGGTAAGGGTAAAGTTAAGGGTAAGGGTTAGGGTTAGGCATGTGTTGGTTATGGTTATGGTTAGGATAAGTCTCCAGGAAATGCTTGTAAGTCAATGTAATGTCCCCTGAATAGATGTATACATGGTATGTGTGTGTGTGTGTGTGTGTGTGTGTGTGTGTGTGTGTGTGTGTGTGTGTGTGTGTGTGTGTGTGTGTGTGTGTGTGTGTGTGCTAAACGTCAAAACCCAAACATAATCACTTTAATGTTATTATGTAAAAACCTCCATATCTCCACATCAGAGCGTCTCACTCTCTCAGCTCTGATTAATTAAATGGTCCAAAACTTCCTGCATTATATTAACTCATCATTCGATTGCACAAAATGAGGTTAGAGATTATTTTTAAAGCGATTTATGTGAGCTTTATTTTCTAGAGTCGTGGTTTGGTTTATAAAATGGAAAAAATGGTCCAACCGTCTGCTGCTGCTGAAAGTCAAAAACCCAGACAGAACCGCTTTAACACGATATCATTAATATGACTACATCCCCATATTAGAGCGTCTCACTCACTTCAGCTCTGATTAATGAAAGCTCTAAAACATTGTGCGCATAAAGACATGTCGCCTCCTCGGTGTGGGACACACAGCTGTCAACAACGATGATATTTCAATGATGGCAGATAGAAACGTAATGTCTCGTTGTAATATTGAGTTAAACCTGTAGCTTCTCCACGGCGCTCAACGCCTCCAACTAAACTAAAACGCAGCTCAAACCCAGTCCTGAATCCAGGGCCGGCCCTGACCAATTTGCCGCCCTAGGCAAGATTTTAGCTGGCGCCCCCCCCCCCCCCCAAATGCAGACACTCACTATGATTCGCACGTGCATGGTTGTGGCATGACCACAAAAACAAAGATATTGACACAAGATGTGTGCAACTGTATTTAGTTTCCTATCCATTTGAACATGATTTAAGTGGGGGGGGGGCTCCTCTAGGGGGGTCCGGGGGCATGCACCCCCGGGAAGACTTTTTTTTAATATTGAAGTTAAAAGCATCAATCTGGTGCACTTTGAGAGCAACATGAGAGATCTATGGAGACATCTCTCAACATATGAAACAAAACTGGAAGCAGATTTTCTTTTTCTTTATGGATATTTTACAAATCACTCCCCTTTCAAACTGTATTCTTGTTTATTAATAACAACTGTTTTGTACTGTCAGTATTTTATACCTGTTTTTCACCTGTTCTCTTATTTTTTTATAACTATAATGATCATATAAAGGTGTGCCTTTACCTCACTGAGCTGAGGGTATCAGAGCCTCTCAGTCTTTCAGGAGAGAGCTCTCTAAAGCTCTCCCCCTCGCGGCCGCTTACACAGTCAATTCCAATGTTAATAAAAGCACACAGACGCTGTGTACGTTTTTTGGGAGTTTGATTTATTTTAAATGAATACAAATACAAAATTAAAACCTATAATTGCACACTAAAACCATTATTTCAAAAAAAGAACAATTTCACATAAACCTTTGGTTTTTACTGGGACTGGGGCAGTTCAATATAGGCGTAGTTCTGTTAGTATAAGATAATAAGATGTACTTTGTTGATCCAAAATCGGGAAATTGTGTTTTTTTTTCCTTCAATTTTTGGTGCCCCCTATGGGTTGATGCGCCCTTAGCATTCGCCTATACTGCCTATGCCGAGGGCCGGCCCTGCCTGAATCCTACCTGCAGCGTGTCAGGCTACACCGGGTCAAGAGAAGGTCAAGAGAAGGTCAAGCTGCATGTGTGAAGCCTCGTTATTGACGCGGTGACAGAGTAGTGATTAACTATATCCTGCTTCATCCGGATCAAAGCAGGACGGCCCGTGTACCTGACGTTTCTTGGTGCCATTGTTCACACTGCGATCCAAACGTTGACTCATACCAACGGGGACTTCCTCTGAGTTCAGCCTCCGCTATTTATAGAGGCAGGAAAGACAAGAGGGAAGATGTAACCAAGACAACAGCGGATACTTTCACACTTTGAGCTGAATGGAAAAAGGAAAGCGTACAATTATGTGTCCTCCTTTTGTCGTACAGCTGCCTGATTATAGAGAGAGAAGAAGACGGAGGAAGCATCCTTAGCAGAGTGCAGCATGCTTCCAGACACCTCGTAAAGACACGTCTGCAGATTGTGCATCAAGTTGGTGGCGAAGTTATGTGGCGCTGCGTCTTCGGAGAAAACAGACAACCTGAGGCTCAAGAGAAGCATCAAAATATGGAGCGCCTGATTAGAGGTTAGGCGTAATTACGGCGCTGCGCGGAGACGTTAATTCAGAGCAGCTCTTGGCAGGTCGAGCGTGCTGGACAGGGTTTTGCAGCTGTGTTCCTATTGGCTCTCGGCCCAGTACGCGCCTCTTCTTTTCTTCCCCCCAAAAACAATCCTTCTGAGAAACCGAAGCACCTGCTCTCTGTTCTTCTGACACTTTCCTGTCTGTAAGTTGGAAATATGCTTCTCCGAAAACTCTCAGGAGACGATATATACTCTGGTTTTAAGCTTTATTTACAACTTCTCTTTCTCCTACACGTGTCTAGTAGAAGTAGAAATTCAAATCGTTCATCTCTCTTGAATGAAAGCATTTAAAAAAGATTATACACTACTTACTCTGTAGTACACCACACTAACAGCAGCATAATAATATGAAATCCATGTCAGGAGAGACGTACTGTTGTCTGATATTAAATTAAGTTTGCATATCGGCTTAAGATGGAAATCTAAAGCGTACATTTGTTAAAATCCAATATCTGGACGGATTTCAGTTGTTTTTAATGAACTACAGTTATAATAGTTAGACAGAGGGAGTCCTTCAGAGGCCGCTTCTCCTCTCTCTCCCCCTCTATTATTGATGCTCGTTTCTAGAGACTTCGTAATGCGACTGATTTCCGTCCTGATCCGTGAGTGACAGCCACCGACCGAACGTCTCTTTTAGAGGAGAAGCTCTGCACAACATGTCCCACGTCCTTCATGGCGAGAGGCCGTCCTGTACGTCTCATTGTATCCCTCCTGCCGTGAAATACTCTCAAGCCTTTCCTTAGATCCTCGTGTTAGACTTCTGTGTTGAGATCAGAGATGGTGAAAGTACACACATCCTTTACTCAAGTAGAAGTACAGATACTAAAAGTAAAGAACTTTGAAGTGTCCTTCAGTAGAAAGTACCCATAGCTAGCAGCTGCTTTAAAGAGTACCTGACCTCCCTTTATATCAATAGAACAATAATGTCATTGTTAGCTAATGAATGTTTCCATGGTGACCAACGGCAACATGACAACGTTTCCATTGGTCCCTCTTCTTTAGAGAAGACCAGGAAGTGATGGATACACGGATCGTGTTCCAACCAATAGGCACGCAGTGACTCTGAAGAATAATGACCACGCACCAGACACACATTCAGACTAAAGGAACCAGCTGTTTGGGAAATGAGAGAAGTAGAAAGTACAGGTATTTGAGTTCAACATGTGAGAAGTAGAAAGTACAGGTATTTGAGTTCAACATGTAAGAAGTAGAAAGTACAGGTATTTGGGTTCAACATGAGAGAAGTAGAAAGTACAGGTATTTGAGTTGAACATGTAAGAAGTAGAAAGTACAGGTATTTGAGTTCAACATGTGAGAAGTAGAAAGTACAGGTATTTGAGTTCAACATGTGAGAAGTAGAAAGTACAGGTATTTGAGTTCAACATGAGAGAAGTAGAAAGTACAGGTATTTGGGTTCAACATGTGAGAAGTAGAAAGTACAGGTATTTGAGTTCAACATGTAAGAAGTAGAAAGTACAGGTATTTGAGTTCAACATGTAAGAAGTAGAAAGTACAGGTATTTGAGTTCAACATGTAAGAAGTAGAAAGTACAGGTATTTGAGTTCAACATGTAAGAAGTAGAAAGTACAGGTATTTGTGTTCAACATGTGAGAAGTAGAAAGTACAGGTATTTGAGTTCAACATGTAAGAAGTAGAAAGTACAGGTATTTGAGTTCAACATGTAAGAAGTAGAAAGTACAGGTATTTGGGTTCAACATGTAAGAAGTAGAAAGTACAGGTATTTGAGTTCAACATGTGAGAAGTAGAAAGTACAGGTATTGGGTTCAACATGTAAGAAGTAGAAAGTACAGGTATTTGAGTTCAACATGTAAGAAGTAGAAAGTACAGGTATTTGAGTTCAACATGTACGAAGTAGAAAGTACAGGTATTTGAGTTCAACATGTGAGAAGTAGAAAGTACAGGTATTTGGGTTCAACGTGTAAGAAGTAGAAAGTACAGGTATTTGTGTTCAACATGTAAGAAGTAGAAAGTACAGGTATTTGTGTTCAACATGTGAGAAGTAGAAAGTACAGGTATTTGAGTTCAACATGTAAGAAGTAGAAAGTACAGGTATTTGAGTTCAACATGTAAGAAGTAGAAAGTACAGGTATTTGGGTTCAACATGTGAGAAGTAGAAAGTACAGGTATTTGAGTTCAACATGTAAGAAGTAGAAAGTACAGGTATTTGAGTTCAACATGTAAGAAGTAGAAAGTAAAAAGTCAGAAAAATAAGTAGTGGAGTAAAAGTACTGATACCAGAAACATGTGCAGTAACGATGTATTTGTACTCCACTACATCCCACCGCTGGTTGAGATATGATGGGGTTTGCAGTAGTAGGTAATTAGCGCATCAGAAGACGACAGAAGGACGTTCTGCTCTTTAATTCCACTTAACCCGTATGATGTGCACTGATCTGGCCTGCCTCCCTCTTTACTCTCATTAGCTGGGAACTCATCAAACAGAGCCTGGAGACACAGAGCGAGGCAGCAAGGAGGTACGGAGGTATACTCCGCTATCCCATAGAAGTAGAAAGTACAGGTATTTGGGTTCAACATGTGAGAAGTAGAAAGTACAGGTATTTGAGTTCAACATGTGAGAAGTAGAAAGTACAGGTATTTGAGTTCAACATGTAAGAAGTAGAAAGTACAGGTATTTGAGTTCAACATGTATTTAAGAAAGTACAGGTATTTGAGACGCATTCCCATATTAATGCGTCCCATCCTGACTCAGCTGCTGTCGTCTAAAGGACACTTCTCACACCTGCATCTCCTCATTTAATAACACGGTGAGGAGAGTGTCCTCTGCAGTCCATCAGCACAATTAGAGGTCTCCTATCATGCAAAATGCACTTTCTGTCTTTTCTACATCAACATGTGTCCCCGGTGTGTCCCGGTGTGTCCCCGTTGTGTCCCCGGTGTTTGTCCGGTGTGTGTCCGGTGTGTGTCCGTTGTGTCCCCGGTGTGTCCCGGTGTGTGTCCGGTGTGTGTCCGTTGTGTCCCGGTGTGTTCCCGGTGTGTCCCCGTTGTATCCCCGGTGTGTCCCGGTGTGTGTCCGGTGTGTGTCCGGTGTGTGTCCGTTGTGTCCCCGGTGTGTCCCGGTGTGTCCCCGGTGTGTCCCGGTGTGTCCCCGTTGTGTCCCCGGTGTGTCCCCGGTGTGTCAGGAGACTCAAAGTGTCAGGAAATAAACCCCTCTCTCTTTTCCTCCGTACCCACATCTCTAAAAAACGGGGGAACAACGGAGCTGATCCAGATTTGCTGCGTCATGACGACATTACTAAAATGTGGGCGGGCTTTACCCCCACGGGCCAATCAGAAAGTTGCTATCAGAAACAATGCCCGACTGTTTTGGACGTAATATGGTCTTCGTTTACATTAGCATCGCTAACACTCAGAGCTAACCTGTACCGGAGAGCATGTGAGTGAAGAAGCAGGAAGTAAAAAAGGAACTCCGCTCGTGGTAAACCGGCAACAGAAGAAGAGTTTAAGCTCCAGACTGTTTCAGACATAATCCTTGATGTGGTTTTGAACATGATGGCGTTTAATGACGGCATAATTTAACTTTATCTCTGGTAGAATTCTGAGCAGGCATTAGCCCCCCCCCCACATGTTTGTATATACTCGTGTATCTCTGAGACCCATAATAGATGCCTAAAAATAGCATGATGCAGATCTTGAATGAGGCATCCTGACTCAGCTTCTGTCGGACACTTCTCACGCCTGCATCTCCTCATTTAGCTAATGCCACGGTGACCTCTCCAGAGCAGCGTCTTCTCTGCAGTCCATCAGCACAATTAAAGCTTTGTGTTCAGGTCGCAGGTCCCCCGCGGCAGAGGAGGTGAAATGAAAGACACCGTGCGAGAGGAAGCTCGTGGGAAAGCTGTGAGGGAGAAAACGATAAGGGAGGGGGGTGTGTGTGTGTGTGTGTGTGTGTGTTGAAGGAGCAGGGGGATTATCTGTCCTTGCATTTGTGCTAAGAAAGACGTTTTCCTCGCTGCACGGTGTTTGACAGAGACGGGGGGGGGTGGAAGTGGAAGTTGAAGGGAAAGGAGAGAGAGAGGAAGAGAAGGACTTTTGAAGTTGGTTTTGCACCCCACACTTCATTGTTCAGGTGCACTTTGCCCAGATCTGAAAGGGGCTGAGTCTTTGGAGTCCGCTGAGGCTTATTTCCTTATCAAAGAGCGCTTTACCTCTGAGGCAGCGTGTTTAAATGAATCCTGCTTTTATTGGACCTCGTCAGGAGAGAGAGTTTCCATCTCTGTACCCCCCACTAGCTTTCTCTTTTGTTTGCATTCAGCATGCACGGGTAAACGTACTTTTGAAAGTTGTAATTCTTAAGATTTGCATGAAAGACATTTTTTTATGATCGGAAGAGGCACTTTATGTATTATTACACATGGGATTGTTTCTTTTTCGTGTGTGTGTGTGTGTGTGTGTGTGTGTGTGTGTGTGTGTGTGTGTGTGTGTGTGTCAGCCATTCATGGGTTAATGTCGACATAAGGAAATAAAGGGATTTACAGGAAATTACTTTACAGGAAGTTTACTCATGTCTTTCCATCCCATTTTTACCCGC
>JAMFTG010000120.1:230000-242500 GCA_023974075.1 Chaenocephalus aceratus | reverse complement strand
ACTCAGATCTTGTACTTGAGTAAAAGTAGAAGTACTCAGATATTGTACTTGAGTAAAAGTAAAAGTACTCAGATCTTGTACTTGAGTAAAAGTGGAAGTACTCAGATCTTGTACTTGAGTAAAATTAGAAGGACTCAGATCTTGTACTTGAGTAAAAGTAGAAGTACTCAGATCTTGTACTTGAGTAAAAGTAGAAGTACTCAGATCTTGTACTTGAGTAAAATTAGAAGGGACTCAGATCTTGTACTTGAGTAAAAGTAGAAGTACTCAGATCTTGTACTTGAGTAAAATTAGAAAGACTCAGATCTTGTACTTGAGTAAAAGTAGAAGTACTCAGATCTTGTTCTTGAGTAAAAGTAGAAGGACTCAGGTCTTGTACTTGAGTAAAAGTAGAAGTACTCAGATCTTGTACTTGAGTAAAAGTAGAAGTACTCAGATCTTGTACTTGAGTAAAATTAGAAAGACTCAGATCTTGTACTTGAGTAAAAGTAGAAGTACTCAGATCTTGTTCTTGAGTAAAAGTAGAAGGACTCAGGTCTTGTACTTGAGTAAAAGTAGAAGTACTCAGATCTTGTACTTGAGTAAAATTAGAAGTACTCAGATCTGGTACTTAAGTAAAAGTGGAAGTACTCAGATCTTGTACTTGAGTAAAATTAGAAGTACTCAGATCTGGTACTTAAGTAAAAGTAGAAGTACTCAGATCTTGTACTTGAGTAAAAGTAGAAGTACTCAGATCTTGTACTTGAGTAAAATTAGAAAGACTCAGATCTTGTACTTGAGTAAAAGTAGAAGTACTCAGATCTTGTTCTTGAGTAAAAGTAGAAGGACTCAGGTCTTGTACTTGAGTAAAAGTAGAAGTACTCAGATCTTGTACTTGAGTAAAATTAGAAGTACCCAGATCTGGTACTTAAGTAAAAGTAGAAGTACTCAGATCTGGTACTTAAGTAAAAGTGGAAGTACTCAGATCTGGTACTTAAGTAAAAGTGGAAGTACTCAGGTCTTGTACTTGAGTGTAGGAATACTCTTACAGTAAAAGTCCTGCATTCAAAATGTTCCTCAAGTGAAAGTAGAAAGTATTCTCATCAAAATATAGTGAAAGACAGTGAAAGTAGTCGTTGTGCAGATTGGTCCATTTCAGAATAATATATATATGTGTTTTATAATGATTGATCATGAAAGTGTTCTCAAAGCTGGTGAAGGTGCAGCTAGTCTGAAGTACTTTGTAGACTGCAGGGTAGCTGGTGAAGGTGCAGCTAGTCTGAAGTACTTTGTAGACTGCAGGGTAGCTGGTGAAGGTGCAGCTAGTCTGAAGTACTTGGTAGACTGCAGGGTAGCTGGTGGATTCACTCCAGGTGGAACTAAAGTCTGATTTAACACTTGATTAGATTTCACATCATCCACATATGTGAAGTCACTAAAGGTACTAAATAACTGTAAATGTAGTGGAGTAAAAGTACACCATATACCACTGAACTGTAGTGGAGTAAAAGTACACAGTATCATAACATGGAGTACATGTTCTTAGTTTCTTTAAACCTCTCTCTATAGAAATACATGCATTTCTCACGGTGCTGATCATGGTGAGATCATATATTTGTACTTTCTGCATAAAGGACCTTTCCCTCTGATGTCCACGCAGCGTGCACACACCCTCACCTCCTCACACCTCATCGTGACCTTTCATCTAGAGGCCCCGGAACGTGAGCCTGAAGCTGAAGTCGTCTCCTTCAACGTAAAGTCTCATTGACTCTGTTTCTCCGCCGTGTCCTTTCAGCCTGTAAAGTATCACTTAAAGGCATCAAGAGCACTTCCCTGTGTTCTCACCCAGCAATGCGTGTGTGGTGTCTTCCTCGGTAAGTCTGGAGCTGCAGAGCGTCCTCTGTGAACACCGGCAGTCTGACGTGAGGAGAGGTTTCTGATTCTCTGTGTGGTGAGAAAGAAAGGCTCCGAGTCTCCGTCCTCGCCTCGTGCAGGTGGAGGAGGACACATATTATCATTCCTCTGCAATAAGTCATCTCTAAGGGTCCAACGTTCTTGATATAAAGTTTTTAAAAATGCATATTTTTCTGTCAGGTGTCTTTCTGTCCGGTGTCTTTCTGTCAGGTGTCTTTCTGTCAGGTGTCTTTCTGTCAGGTGTCTTTCGGTCAGGTGTCTTTCGGTCAGGTGTCTTTCTGTCAGGTGTCTTTCTGTCAGGTGTCTTTCTGTCAGGTGTCTTTCTGTCAGGTGTCTTTCTGTCAGGTGTCTTTCTGTCAGGTGTCTTTAGGTGTCTTTCTGTCAGGTGTCTTTCTGTCAGGTGTCTTTCTGTTAGGCGTCTTTCTGTCAGGTGTCTTTCTGTCAGGTGTCTTTCTGTTAGGCGTCTTTCTGTTAGGTGTCTTTCTGTCAGGTGTCTTTCTGTCAGGTGTATTTCTGTCAGGTGTCTTTCTGTCAGGTGTCTTTCTGTCAGGTGTCTTTCTGTTAGGCGTTCTGTTAGGTGTCTTTCTGTCAGGTGTCTTTCTGTTAGGTGTCTTTCTGTTAGTGTCTTTCTGTCAGGTGTCTTTCTGTTAGTGTCTTTCTGTTAGGTGTCTTTCTGTTAGTGTCTTTCTGTCAGGTGTATTTCTGTCAGGTGTCTTTCTGTCAGGTGTCTTTCTGTCAGGTGTCTTTAGGTGTCTTTCTGTCAGGTGTCTTTCTGTTAGGTGTCTTTCTGTTAGGCGTCTTTCTGTCCGGTGTCTTTCTGTCAGGTGTCTTTCTGTCAGGTGTCTTTCTGTCAGGTGTCTTTCTGTCAGGTGTCTTTAGGTGTCTTTCTGTCAGGTGTCTTTCTGTCAGGTGTCTTTCTGTCCGGTGTCTTTCTGTCAGGTGTCTTTCTGTCAGGTGTCTTTAGGTGTCTTTCTGTCAGGTGTCTTTCTGTTAGGTGTCTTTCTGTTAGGCGTCTTTCTGTCAGGTGTCTTTCTGTTAGGTGTCTTTCTGTCAGGTGTCCTTCTGTTAGGTGTCTTTCTGTTAGGCGTCTTTCTGTTAGGTGTCTTTCTGTCAGGTGTCTTTCTGTCAGGTGTCTTTCTGTCAGGTGTCTTTCTGTTAGGTGTCTTTCTGTCAGGTGTATTTCTGTCAGGTGTCTTTCTGTCAGGTGTCTTTCTGTCAGGTGTCTTTCTGTCAGGTGTCTGTCAGGTCTTAGGTGTCTTTCTGTCAGGTGTCTTTCTGTCAGGTGTCTTTCTGTCAGGTGTCTTTCTGTCAGGTGTCTTTAGGTGTCTTTCTGTCAGGTGTCTTTCTGTTAGGTGTCTTTCTGTTAGGCGTCTTTCTGTCCGGTGTCTTTCTGTCAGGTGTCTTTCTGTCAGGTGTCTTTCTGTCAGGTGTCTTGTCAGGTGTCTTTCTGTCAGGTGTCTTTAGGTGTCTTTCTGTCAGGTGTATTTCTGTCAGGTGTCTTTCTGTCAGGTGTCTTTCTGTCAGGTGTCTTTAGGTGTCTTTCTGTCAGGTGTCTTTCTGTCAGGTGTCTTTCTGTCCGGTGTCTTTCTGTCAGGTGTCTTTCTGTCAGGTGTCTTTAGGTGTCTTTCTGTCAGGTGTCTTTCTGTTAGGTGTCTTTCTGTTAGGCGTCTTTCTGTCAGGTGTCTTTCTGTCAGGTGTCTTTCTGTTAGGTGTCTTTCTGTCAGGTGTCTTTCTGTTAGGTGTCTTTCTGTTAGGCGTCTTTCTGTTAGGTGTCTTTCTGTCAGGTGTCTTTCTGTCAGGTGTCTTTCTGTCAGGTGTCTTTCTGTTAGGTGTCTTTCTGTCAGGTGTATTTCTGTCAGGTGTCTTTCTGTCAGGTGTCTTTCTGTCCTATAGGCCTCCTCTACAGTAGCTCGTGCTCATGTGATATCCTGCGATGGAGGAAGGAGGGGGGGGGGGGAGCGCTCCGTCCCGATCTATTTTCCTCCTCACAGAAACCATGATTCTGTTTCGTTCGTCACGTGGGGCGTGCAGGACGGCCCCGTGACGGATGGGGGCTTTATATGGCTTCATTATCCTCTTGCTCTCCTGTCTTCATTTCATCCCTCTCTCCTGCTCCCAGACCTCCTCCATCCATTTGTCTCTGCTTGTTCTGTGGGACAGAAACACAGAGCATCAGCTGAGTGATGCACCTGGCAGGAGCCTTTGAAGTGTGTGAATAAGAGCGTACAGTAGGGAGGTAGGTGGGTAGGTAGGTAGGTAGGTAGGTAGGTAGGTAGGTAGGTAGGTAGGTAGGTAGGTAGGTAGGTGGGTAGGTGGGTAGGTGGGTGGGTGGGTGGGTAGGTAGGTAGGTAGGTAGGTAGGGAGGTAGGGAGGGAGGTAGATAGGTAGGTAGGTGGGTAGGTGGGTAGGTGGGTGGGTGGGTGGGTAGGTAGGTAGGTAGGTAGGTAGGTAGGTGGGTGGGTGGGTAGGTAGGTAGGTAGATAGGTAGGTAGGTAGGTAGGTAGGTAGGTAGGTAGGTAGGTAGGTAGGTAGGTAGGTAGGTAGGTCGGAGGTAGGTAGGTAGGTAGGTAGGTAGGTAGGTAGGTAGGTAGGGAGGGAGGTAGGGAGGGAGGTAGATAGGTAGGTAGGTGGGTAGGTAGGTAGGTAGGTAGGTGGGTGGGTAGGTAGGTAGGTAGGTAGGTAGGTAGGTAGGTAGGTAGGTAGGTAGGTAGGTGGTATAGATGGATAGGTAGGTAGGTAGGAAGGTAGGAGGTAGGTAGGTAGGTAGGTCGGAGGTAGGTAGGTAGGTAGGTGGGTAGGTGGGTGGGTAGGTAGGTAGGTAGGTGGTATAGATGGATAGGTAGGTAGGTAGGTAGGTAGGTAGGTAGGTGGTATAGATGGATAGGTAGGTAGGTAGGAGGTAGGTAGGTAGGTAGGTCGGAGGTAGGTAGGTAGGTAGGTAGGAGGTAGGGAGGTAGGGAGGTAGGTGAGGTAGGTAGGTAGGGAGGTAGGTAGGTAGGTAGGTAGGTAGGTAGGTAGGTGGTATAGATGGATAGGTAGGTAGGTAGGAGGTAGGTAGGTAGGTAGGTCGGAGGTAGGTAGGTAGGTAGGGAGGTAGGTAGGTAGGTAGGTAGGTAGGTAGGTAGGTAGGTAGGTAGGTAGGTCGGAGGTAGGTAGGTAGGTAGGTAGGTGGGTAGGTGGGTGGGTAGGTGGGTGGGTAGGTAGGTAGGTAGGTAGGTAGGTGGTATAGATGGATAGGTAGGTAGGTAGGTAGGAAGGTAGGAGGTAGGTAGTAGGTAGGTAGGGTAGGTAGGTAGGTATAGATGGATAGGTAGGTAGGTAGGAGGTAGGTAGGTAGGTAGGTCGGAGGTAGGTAGGTAGGTAGGGAGGTAGGTAGGTAGGTAGGTAGGTAGGTAGGGAGGTAGGGAGGTAGGGAGGTAGTAGGTAGGTAGGTGGTATAGATGGATAGGTAGGTAGGTAGGTAGGTAGGGAGGTAGGTAGGTAGGTGGTATAGATGGATAGTAGGTAGGTAGGTAGGGAGGTAGGGAGGTAGGTAGGTAAGTAGGTAGGTGGTATAGATGGATAGTAGGTAGGTAGGTAGGTAGGTGGTATAGATGGATAGGTAGGTAGGTAGGTAGGTAGGTAGGTGGTATAGATGGATAGGTAGGTAGGTAGGTAGGTGGTATAGATGGATAGGTATAGGTAGGTAGGTAGGTAGGTAGGTAGGTAGGTAGGTAGGTAGGTGGTATAGATAGATAGATAGATAGGCAGGCAGGCAGGTGGTACAGACAGATGAAGGATGTAAAGATTGGCAGGTACCTGTGTGCCCTCTTCTGGACTCTTTAATGTAATCCATTGCTGTAATTTGGACATTATGTTCCCAAAATTCACCTTTAATCTATTATCTTTATCAAATGGATCCATAGCTGGTCATCCAATTTCATTGTTGGGATAATGAAAGATGGGGTTTTCTATTTAGTTGTGTTTTAAAATGTGTCCTTTGCACATCATGGATGAGGGTTTTCAGTCTGTGGATATAAGTATGGTTTCATTGTCCCGTGTTTTTACGTTAGTTTCTTTTTGTGCTATCGGTTTTGTCTAAATGTCTATATATATATGCTGCTTCTTGCTATTGATGCGTGCTGTATAAATAAAGCTGGATTGTGTGTTTTTAGAGAAAGCTCTCCCGTGTCTCCGGGGTTTAGAGGACAGTAATGAGCGGCCCTGTTGATCTGGAGGTGACATTATCCTCCATGTAATTTAACGGCAGCTGATTTCACGACACGCCGACACACCTGACGAGTTTCATCTCCGGACGTGAGAGGAATCTGTAAACTCTGAACGGAGTGTAATGAAAGCTTTGATAAGATTTGATATAAAGAGTCCAATAAACGGATTCTGTGGTCATTGAAGAGTTGCATAAGAGTTTAAGAGATGAATTCAGGTTACATATGGAGACTAATACTCCATGTTTTGAGGTGTATCTTTTCTCCAGGGTTTTGAACACATGGTTTGAAGTAAGGAAGGTAATATATTTGAGAAACTCGAACTTGAAATGAACTTGAATTCCCAACAGAAATCACTAAATCAAACGCTCTGAAAAAAAGAATTGCATAGTTTTTAAAATCGTGGTGACTCTGGCTGGTTTCTCCTATATTACACACCCACATGAAATAAAATATGCAACTTGATAGGTTCAGTTTTAGACCATGTTTGTATCTTAAAATAGGGATGTTCACATAATTTAACTTAAGCACGTATCTTACAAAAGGTGGATGTTGATTTGTGGCTTCAAGCTTTGACCGAAAACTGCTTTCTCTCGAGGGAATTCACCCCAATTTACTCCCTGCACATAATTGGATTAGAAAAGTAGTTGTGATGCTTAAAGGTGGGGGAGGTAAGTTTCAGAAACCGGCTCGAGATACACTTTTTGTTATATTCCATGGAATGCTCTTAACATAGGTAGGTAGGTAGGTAGGTAGGTAGGTAGGTAGGTGGTATGAATAGGTAGGTAGGTAGGTAGGTAGGTAGGTAGGTAGGTAGGTAGGTAGGTAGGTAGGTAGGTAGGAAGGAAGGAAGGAAGGAAGGAAGGAAGGAAGGAAGGAATATCTTAAGTGCTTTGACAACAAATCCATAAAAAAAATGTCATCTGTAGAAGCCGTGATACTATTGGATGGCCTACCTGCCTGTCAGCCTTCCATCGGGGCACAAACTTAACTCGTGCCCTCATTGGTCATGTGTGCGTTCGTGTGTGTTGGAGGAGGGGCTCTGTGAGGAAGTGGCAGATTTTCTCCGGTTGTGTATTTTCAAATTCTAGCGCACTCGAGCCGGTTTCTCAAACTTACCGACCCCCACCTTTAAGCAACCTGGAGTTCCACTAGAAATGACCTTTCCTTACCAGCTTCACTCGGTGTAAATGCGAGTCGTAGTCACTCGCCTCCCGTACGGAAGCTGCCGTGCGGAGACTTCCTGAATGTCTCGATGATGGGAGTTAAGTGTGTGTGTGATGTGTGTTTGGCAGGCGCACTAACGATCACGAGACGCCCCGCTGTGATCCCTGTTTCTGTTGAACGTTGTAATTTGCTGCTCTCAACATGAAAGCCGTCATTAGCCGAGCAGCTGAGTGCAGGTTTGTTGCTGATTGCAGGAAGAAGCAAAAAAGGCTTTTTATAGACACGTGCAAACACACCAGCAGGTTGTTATCGTGCAGGATTATCACAGGTAGAAGATATGTATGTGTGTGTGTGTGTGTGTGTGTGTGTGTGTGTGTGTGTGTGTGTGTGTGTGTGTGTGTGTATGTGTGTGTGTGTGTGTGTGTTGTGAGGCTCATCATGAGTGTGTCCCATGCAGGGAATATTGACTTTATTACTGCACCACTGATGGCTCCACCCACGATCACCATCACGTCTCGCTTCATTAACGAGGGCATTATCACTGACGATGCGTATCAGAGAGGGATGGACACCGTGTGTGTGTGTGTGTGTGTGTGTGTGTGTGTGTGTGGTGTTGTGAGGATGCAGCATAACATTCATCTGTTTGCAGCTTATATATATCAATATTTCAATTACTTGTATATCGACTATTCTGCACTATTTCTATTATGTTCTATTTCATGTTATTTACTTGCACTATTTTATCTGTGTTATTGTGTTGCACTGTTGGAGGATCCTGTGACCTCAGACCTTCTTTTTTTTGTGAGGGTAGAATTACATTACATTCAAGACCAACACAAGTACAGTAATGCTAGGCCACACACACACACACACACACACACACACACCCACCTCGTAAATTGTGTTCCATATGATGTTGAATTGTTTTTCCTTGCTACTGTCTATTGACATTGTTTTTTCTATATTCAAATAATATTTCATTAACATTTTCCATTTGTATAGAGTGGGTGCTTCTTTCTTTGTGACCTCAGGTGTTCATTGTCATAACTACACTGCCGCTTTGTACAAGTGACAATAACAACCTTGAATCTTGAAGGGATCTGTTAACGGAGACGGAGAGTTTGATTTGATTTATTCGAATGTGTAAAACAATAATACAAACAAAGAATAATAATAATGAAGCATGAGAATTATTATACTATACAAACTTATTATCCTCTTTAGCCCCGAGCCTGTTTTTCAGGTTTCAGGCTCCAAAAGGACATTCCCAGAACAAATGACCATATCTTCACTTCTAAAAGGGTTAAAGTCATAATCTTTGTTCTCAAAGTAATGATACATCTGTGAGTTGGATGTAGAAAAGTCAGAATCAATATAGATGTTTTTTATTTTAAAGAAAATTCAGATTGAACATGGTAAAAAACTGTAAATTATAGTGTCCGTCCAAATAGTGTGTGTCCGTCCAAAAGATATATTGTACTTATAGTGAAAACCACCCTTGGATGATGGGTTAGTAGACTCAAATCTTTAGGAATCCAAAGTACAACATATAATAAGTACCCTGTATCAAGATTGATGCAAAAAAAAAGTGATATTTGACCTTTTTAGGCCAATTTAGCAAAAAAAACCTCTTCTGGGGCCATTTGGGTGGATTTTCCATATCTCTGATTTTTACATGTGACATCTCTTCCTGACCGTTAGAGCCAATAGAATCCAAGGGAAATCGTCCCGCACACACTCATGTTAATAAAAAAAAGGTGGCGTCTTTGCGCATTCAATCTTGCTACAGAGCGTAGGAATATCCCTGCTCTGATATTTTAAAACGGAATTGCAGTTTTATTGCTTATAGATTATCAGAACATTTCAAAGGGGACACAGACACATTGGATATTAACCTATGGATTAACTACATCATCGTTGTTATCGTTTTAATGTCATTGAAGACCAGTTTTGACCAGACAAAACCAAGGTAAGCCATGTTAGCGTTGTAGGCTACCTAGCGCCACATGTTTTGATGTACGTTTTTGTTGATAACGTCGCGAGTTTGTATCTGTCAGTGTTGAGGTGGGCACCGTTAGATTCTGTGTCTCCTTGCGATCATAAACGATGTGTTGGATGTGCAGCTAGGATAAGTAATAAGGGAGCTAGGAGTGATTTTCGGTGCAGTAATAGGTTAGCATTTTTCGCTCGGGGCTAATTCAGAGGCTCACTGTTAGCATTGTGTGTTTTATTTTTTTAAATGAAAAGATCAGTTAAATGAGTTTTTTTCCCGTTATATGGATATAAAATATTCATAGTTTATTAAATATTAAGGTTCCTTAAGCATTGTCAAATTGATATACAAAAATATTACTCATTTGTATAGCGCCTTTCAAGGCCACAAAAGGGGCAAATAATAAAGTAGAAAATTAGGAAGTTAGAGAATCCGGCAATCATCTCAGTGTCCGTCTCTCCGTGGTCATTTGCAGATATAGACCAGTGCGTGTGACTCTGGGCGAGACAATTATGATTTATCCGTGGCTTTTGTCATGTAAAATGATTCATGGCTCTACTTTATCCCGAGCCATGCAGCGTGGAGTCTGGCTCACTTCCTGTAACTCCTTGCTTTCATAAATCACCTTCTGACTGCGTTCCCATTTGCTGAGGACTCCACATTGTTTATGCATTTCCCAATTCAGCACTGGAAGAAATGGAAATGTGCTTGGTAAGATTTCTTGAAATAAGAAGGGATATTTAGATAAATCAGATCTTGTAATCAGCTGGAGAACTCATTTAGAACTACATTTTTACCAGAATCAGGAAATGTTGTGTTATAATATAAGCTAGACTCTCCAGAAAAACGCGATTCTGGATCGCAGAATTTACCGCATAATCAGCAAAATGGTGCAAGATTTTGACAAGGCCGCATATTTATCAAAAGGCCGATCATCCCCGCATTTTTCCACACCAAGCTGAGAGTTGTGTGTGTGTGTGTGTGTGTGTGTGGTGTTGTGTGTGTGTGTGTGTGTGTGTGTACGTTAGTGGCAGGTTGTGTGTGAGAGAGAATAAATAAGACATTCTATTCTGACTAGATGTTAGACACATATACTTGGCAAGATTTTTCGAGTTTTTGTAGTGATTAGTAGCGTCCTCCCCACATCTCGATATCTGTGGCATTACTTATTTTAATGTGTTGTATTTTCTGGCTTTTTTGTCACCGTGCAGAAACGACAGGCCCAATATTTGATATAATAACGCTTGTTAGAAGGTTGAAGCGTGGGCCAAAGAATAACCCATAAACTGTTGGGGTGGATCCAAAGCACATACTCAAACTATCTTTCACGTTCATTAGGTCTGTGAGATCGGGTTGTCAGGTATTCTTGTTTTGAAAACCAAGAGTTGGTCGAAAGAAGACCAGGAAGCTTCTCGAAAACAATATTTATTAATGCAATAGTATAGTAGGTTTACAAGGGAACACAGCTGTGGTTCTTAAATTGAAGTCACTGGTCCACAACATCCACAGAAGAGAAGAGAACGTGTAGCTCTATAACATGGTATTTAGTCTCCTTCCATTGGCTGACGTCGACGGGGGCGGGTCTTCTTCTGTCGCCTCTGATGACGTAGCCGTAGCATCTCTTATGATATTTAATATACAATTCTTCTGATGTGTGTTGGTCATTAAACAGATAATAATAGTAGTAAAGCAGCGTCGATGAGTGAGAGTGAGAGACGGTGTGTTTAGTAACCCCACGCGTCATTCTCCTTATACTCACATACACGATGTACTATTAGCTACATGCTAGTCGGCTAAAAATAAACAATAACCTTAAACTGAAGGTCCAATGTGTCGCCAACATCTGGTCCGTGGGGAAACACTGCTTCAGTAAATGATGTCCCTGAGCCATTCCCAGAACAAATGACTATATTCTCTTCTAAAAGGGGTACATTAATTTAAAATATATCAAAGCAATGATACACCTGTGAGTTGGATGTAGAAAAGTCAGAATCAATATAAATGTTTTTATTTTAAAGTAAATTCAGATTGAACATAGTAAAAAAAAATTAATTATAGTTTCCGTCCAAAAAAAAACCCATTACTTATAGTGAAACCTTGGATGATGGGATAGTGGACTAGAAGCTTTAGGAATCCAAAGTATAACATATAATAAGTGCCCTGTATCAAGATTGATGCAAAACAAGTGACCTTTGACCTTTTTAGAGAAATCCTCTGTTGCTCTCCCTGAGGTTTCTCCCATGTTCCCTTTAAACTGTGGGGTTTTCTCTGGAAGTTTTTCCTTGTACGATGTGAGGGTCTAAGGACAGAGGGTCTGAGGACAGAGGGTCTAAGAACAGAGGGTCTAAGGACAGAAGGTCTAAGGACAGAGGGTCTGAGGACAGAGGGTCTGAGGACAGAGGGTCTGAGGACAGAGGGTCTGAGGACAGAGGGTCTAAGGACAGAGGGTCTAAGGACAGAGGGTCTGAGGACAGAGGGTCTGAGGACAGAGTGTCTAAGGACAGAGGGTCTAAGGACAGAGGGTCTAAGGACAGAGGGTGTCGTATTGTCATACTGATATTCTGTACACACTGTGAAGTCCACTGAGACAAAGGTAACATTTTTGATATTGGGCTATAAATAAATAAATAAACATTGATTGATTGATTGATTGATTGATTGATTGATTGATTGATTGATTGATTGATTGATTGATTTAGCAAAAAACCTCTGGGGTCCTTTGGGTGATTGACACCTCTTTGTAACCATTAGAACCAGTGGCGGACTGCCCGTCGGACCGGTACTGAAGTGGGCCGGTCGGATAGTTCACTAGCACCCGCCCCCCCCACCCCCCGTTGACAATTTACTAGCGGTATTTTCTTGGGGTACCGAGGTGGGCCGGTCGAGAGTCCCGGGCTGATTCTTAGTCCCAGTCCTGCCCCAGGCTAGAACCAATAGAATCGAGGGGAAGTAATATATAGATTATTTCTTACACGGGCAACTGTGATGCATTAATATGGTGTTGGAATAATTCTAAAAGTGAGTTTCCGACTGTGAAACTTCACATGAATGCCAGCACAATTCAAACTGAGACAGATATTAGCAATACATGTATCACACCTGCTTCCATGTGTCCTCATTACGCCTTAGAACTCAAAGAAATACTTCCTCCTCTCCTAATGGCACCATCAGAAAAGCACCTGAATGCACCATTAGCCCCGTGCCATTCCACTTCATCATGTCCTCAGAGAAGCTATACAGTA
>JAMFTG010000120.1:215000-225000 GCA_023974075.1 Chaenocephalus aceratus | reverse complement strand
GCAAGTTATTCCTACTTACATTTATACATACAATCATTTCTCATCTTCAATCACCTCTCTTCATTCTCATAGTTTTCCCAAAAAGTGTTTCTGTATATCCTTTTTAAACTGAATTAATGAACGCATTTTGCAAAATTATCTTTTGAATTGACAAACATCATGTGTGTAATTCAGTTTTTCAGTACTGTGTCCGCCATTTTTGTAGTTCCTTCTTGGACGCTAGCCTACATCTTGCACCTGTTGCTGTCTTTTTATCGAGGTCACAAACACAAAGTAAAACATTCTTTGTCCTTTTGGCTTTTTATTTTGATTTGCAGTTTTTCAGCACCGTGTCCGCCATTTTTGTAGTTCCTTCTTGGACGCTAGCCTACGATCTTGCACCTGTTGCTATGTTTTTATCGAGGTCACAAACACAAAGTAAAACATTCATTGTCCTTTTGGCTTTTGATTTTGATTAGCACTGTGTCCGCCATTTTTGTAGTTCCTTCTTGGACGCTAGCCTACGATCTTGCACCTGTTGCTGTCTTTTTATCGAGGTCACAAACACAAAGTAAAACATTCTTTCTCCTTTTGGCTTTTTATTTTGATTTTGATTAGCACTGTGTCCGCCATTTTTGTAGTTCCTTCTTGGACGCTAGCCTACATCTTGCACCTGTTGCTGTCTTTTTATCGATGTCACAAACACAAAGTAAAACATTCTTTGTCCTTTTGGCTTTTTATTTTGATTTGCAGTTTTTCAGCACTGTGTCCGCCATTTTTGTAGTTCCTTCTTGGACGCTAGCCTACATCTTGCACCTGTTGCTGTCTTTTTATCGAGGTCACAAACACAAAGTAAAACATTCTTTGTCCTTTTGGCTTTTTATTTTGATTTGCAGTTTTTCAGCACCGTGTCCGCCATTTTTGTAGTTCCTTCTTGGACGCTAGCCTACGATCTTGCACCTGTTGCTATGTTTTTATCGAGGTCACAAACACAAAGTAAAACATTCATTGTCCTTTTGGCTTTTGATTTGATTAGCACTGTGTCCGCCATTTTTGTAGTTCCTTCTTGGACGCTAGCCTACGATCTTGCACCTGTTGCTGTCTTTTTATCGAGGTCACAAACACAAAGTAAAACATTCTTTGTCCTTTTGGCTTTTGTTTTGATTTGAGTTTTTCAGCACTGTGTCCGCCATTTTTGTAGTTCCTTCTTGGACGCTAGCCTACATCTTGCACCTGTTGCTGTGTTTTTATCGAGGTCACAAACACAAAGTAAAACATTCTTTGTCCTTTTGGCTTTTGATTTGGATTTTGATTAGCACCGTGTCCGCCATTTTTGTAGTTCCTTCTTGGACACTAGCCTACATCTTGCACCTGTTGCTGTGTGAGGTTAACACCAAGTGAAGTCCCATTATGGTTGTACCTGGGGTTAGATTATTGTAACAAAGATGATAAAGCATGTTTTGGAGGTGATGGTAGGCGGGTTTTGTAACTTGTCATCTTCTGCTTGTAGTCTTTATGCTAAACTAAGCCAACTCAAAAGCTTCTTCTCATTTGTTCAGACCTGTGGTATCAATACTTGTAAATAAATCAAGCTAGCTTGTGTTGAATTGTACCCATAGTATTCGAGGTAAACTCACATATTCCTCTGAGTCGTGTTTTAAGACGGAATACCAGACAGGAGCAATCTTCTTGTGCTCCACAGACGGAGGGGGATTTATGATCTGTGATTTGTGAGAGCGTAAAAGTAAGAGCGAGGGAATAATCTTTACGACCTTTAACAAAAAAAGGAAAAGAGATGCATCTGTTTCCTCATTGTCTCATTCTCTCTTTCTGTTCCCATGCCTTCAGCTCATCCTGCACAAACCTAATCTGGTGTTCTGGGGGGGGATTAGCGCAAACAATTCAGACCGTTCTTAAACCCTGAAAACGTCATCAATGTATCCAGATTAAAACGTGGACCTTATTCTCACAGTTCTCTCTCTCCGAATCCAATTCAATTAAATAACAGTCGCAGTCCTAATTGTGTTTTAATTGCCGTTGCATCGCCGGCTTGTTGGCAGACGCTGAGATTTCTTGGTGTGTTTTCCGGAAAGCTGCCCACCCGCATTACAAGATGGGATTGTACCGGAAGTTTTGAGTGGATGGAGAAAGACCCGCTCGGATTGAATTACTTTGCCATTACTGACCACTTAACAGAGGAGGCTTTGGCTGTTCCCAACCCCTCCCAAACAGCTGCATGTGCGTTGTGAAAGCCTCCATGCACTCGGCTGCATCCATTGGCTGCATCCATTTGGCTGTAGACAGAAGAGTTTTGAGGTTTGATTCACAGTAGGACTTAATTGCTCTTACAGATGGTTATTAGGAAGCATCAGAGCAGGTCTGTGTCGCTGAGGGTGTAAGGATAATGATGGGCTTCATATGTGGCCTTTGATAATTAATTTACATGTATTTAGATCATCAGGGATGAAGAGTCGTTGGCTTGTTAAAAACTCTATTATCGTGCTCTCGTTGCCCTTCAGCTTATCAGGTAAAACAACTATAATAGTTACAGGAATTCTTATCTTCTAATCCAGGGACCACCAACTACATTTGTCCAAGGCTTACTTGCCAACCTTGAGACCTCAGAAATCGGGAGGATTTCAAAACCACCTACGGGGGGGGGGTGCTAGTGGATCACCGGAGCTGTATTGGATTAACATTAACATGCTTATTGTACTTGTGAGTGAATTGCCTTGCGGCCTGTAGCACCGTCCTTGATGGAGCATATTATATATTGGGCTGGAGTGAGCAGAGGGTCGAGTTGTTGATTCTTGTTCTATAATATAAAAATAAATTAATAAACAAGTTTCAGTGTTTTTTTCATATTAGAAAAGGTATGTTATTGGTTATGGCCATGATTTTATGATTATTGAAATGTATACAGTTCTGTTTAATATAGGTGTTTCCATAGATCTAGTCTCTTTATTTCCCCCTCAAAATGCACCAGATTGATGCATTTAACTCCAAAATAAAAAATAAAATCTTACCGGGGGGGCATGCCCCTAGACCCCCTAGAGGATTTGAGGTCGACCCCCACTAAAAATCACATGGATAGGTTCCTAAATACATTTATAAATACATTTATTTTTTTAAATAGTAACCCATTTCCATATGTTCATGTGTGGGTAGTAGATTTAAACTATAGGGCTATCATTATGGGCCCTGCCAGCTCCTGCCTCTCTGTTGGACTCTGTCGCAGCGGGCCTACTGCTGCGGAGCGCTGAAAGCAGATTTCACAGCGAAGGCTCACTTCTTCTTCAGCGCAGGGAAGGCTACGCAGTCGACTGTCCCGCAGCTGCTGCCTCTCTGTTGGACTCCGGTACTGCACATTACTCACGTGAAAGAAAAAAAATGAGTGGGGGGCGAACGCACTAACGCCACTGTCACCCCCGTCGTGCGGGCCGGGTGAGGATGTCTGGCGGGCCGGGTGTGGCCCGCGGGCCGCCAGTTGACGGTCACTAATCCTTGGGGATCAATGAGTTGTATATTTGCTAGAAAAGAAAGGAAATTCTCTGAGATTAAAGTCACAATTTTTACAATTTAAGATCTAGAAAATGTAGGAAAGCTTTCCCTGAGGTGTTCGCATGTCAGAAACCTCATGTGTTTAGACTGACTTTACTCTCTGAGAATTTAAGAGGTTTCTTCCCCAATCAAATTCATCTCTTTCAATCTGAGTTTTCCCACTATTTCTCTTGTGATGTTCCCCATAATACGGCATTCAAATCAAATCAAGTTTTATTTATAAAGCACATTTATAAACGATTTTTGGTGGAGCCAAAGTGCTGTACATAAAATAAAATAGCCTTCAGTAGAGACACTTTACAGCAAATACAACAACACAGACCCTCTGTCCTTAGACCCTCTGTCCTAGACCCTCTGTCCTCAGACCCTCTGTCCTTAGACCCTCTGTCCTTAGACCCTCTGTCCTTAGACCCTCTGTCCTCAGACCCTCTGTCCTTAGACCCTCTGTCCTTAGACCCTCTGTCCTTAGACCCTCTGTCCTCAGACCCTCTGTCCTCAGACCCTCTGTCCTTAGACCCTCTGTCCTAGACCCTCTGTCCTTAGACCCTCTGTCCTTAGACCCTCTGTCCTTAGACCCTCTGTCCTTAGACCCTCTGTCCTAGACCCTGTCCTTAGACCCTCTGTCCTTAGACCCTCTGTCCTCAGACCCTCTGTCCTTAGACCCTCTGTCCTTAGACCCTCACATCGTACAAGGAAACACTTCCAGAGAAACCCACGGTTTAAAGGGAACATGGAGAAACCTCAGGGAGAGCAGCAGAGGAGGGATCCCTCTCCCAGGACGGACAGACGTGCAATAGATGCCGTGTGGAAATCGAAGAGATAATACATGTTACACAGCGTATAGACCGAATGTTAGGAAATGCATGTGTCTGTGATGAGAAGATGGATCCACGAGGAAGTCAGCTCAGACTCAATTGGGCAAAGTGCCGTCTCATTCCCTTCAGTGCACCGGCAGGAAGGCGTGTTTATTTGGCAGGTGTCGTCCTCTTTCTGCTGAGACGAAGGCTCGAACCCTTGGGAAGATTTGAGGTCGATTGACAAACAGCCGAGACGTTCAATAGTGAGTGCTGATAAGGCTAGTTACCACGGTGATTAATTGTAATTGCACCCTGTTGTTGAAGAGATCAGGAAGTGGTCGGTCACAACGACGCATTGTTAAAGTGACAAAGTGGAAGATTGACTTTCTCTGCATGTAAAGCGAGCAGACGCTGCGATGTTTCGCTATTTAGCTTCTGTAACAAGTCTTTTTTACAAATAGGTGGAAAGGAAACGACATCTAGGTGTTGATTTAGCTATTCGTGTCTGTAGATTTCCTAAAGTTACTGTTAGATAATGCCTCATTGCATAACATCAGAAAAAAATAATAATATCTAGTTGGTTAAGCATTGAATTGAATTGAAGGGTCAGTGACATGAAGTAAGGAGAACTGCCTTCAAAGATGCCTGTTTTAATCCTTCTTCTTCTTCACCATATTGATCAGACCTCAGCGAAACACAAAATGACTAGAAATTGGTTTGCAACGCCTCACTTAGTCGGGCGACAGCATCCCTCTCCTCCCTGTCGCCTCTGCATCTATTCAGAGCTGTTTTCCTCTCATTATCAAAGCAAATAAAAGCGGCCGATGCATCCCCGTTACTCCGCGCCTCCTCCTACTGTTGCTCTGAAGTGTTCATTAATTAGGATCTCCTGTGAGTGGGCACCACGTCGTTCTGATCTGGGGTCAGCCTGAGACTCGCTGGGTTATGTAAGAGCTGGTTTTTGGAGAATGAATATTTGATTGGCGCCCTTAATGCAGAGTGAGCGTTGGGATGAGGGGGCGGTTTAGTGGGCGGGATGGCCGCATGCCAACACTGAGGAGAGCTTTTACTGTACCCACTCTCTTCCTCTCCACGTCTTCACTTCTTGGCCCATCGTGTTTCTTTGCACTTACTGCTTCACTCGTCTCCGCCGCTAGATTTCCTCTTTATTGCTGATTCTTCCTTATTTGCTCTAAAACGCCGGCGCAGTCGACGCGGAGTCAGAGGGCGTCGAGTGTTTCCAAAACTAAATCACACTTTGTCGACAGAAGGCGGTTTGAAACATGCATGGGGGGATCTGGGATGTGATGGAAATTATTTTACAAGAAGCGATGAACACAAACATTTGAAAGTACCTTAACTTTCGGTACTTTAAGTATATATTTAAAGCCAAGTCACAGTATTTTTGCAATTTTGTTTCTTATTTTTACATACATGCATGATGGGATCTGGGAAAAGAGGTTTATTTTCACAATAAGAAAACATAAGCTCTGTCAAAGTATAGCTAATTAATGACCCCCTTTTTTCTTTATGTACCATTTGCACTACTTGTACTCCTGCATTTGTACATGCTACTTTAATAATAATAATAATAATAATACATTTTATTTGTAGGCGCCTTTCATGACACCCAAGGGCACCGTACAATTTAAAAAAATTTAAAATTAAAAAATTTACAAAATAAAAAATTTAAACAAAAAACTAAATTCAAAATAAATAAAATAAAAGCTAATTGGCAACAGAACTTCTACTCCACTAGAGAAGTATCACTTAGTAATAACATTAATAAAATGTACAAGGAAAAACGTTTTATGTTGCACAAAGCTTTGTTATTTCTCATCAGTTAGAAGTGACGGTAATAACAGGTTAAGGCCTCCAGCAGCAGAGTAAGGTGTTTTAAATTATCTTAACTTTTACCAGCTGCAAAGAAAGTCCCTTAACTTTCGGTACTTTAAGGATATCTTGATAGCAAATGTTTCCACCCAGGCGTCCTATGTGAGTACTTCTTCCTCTACTTCTGTCTAGACTCCATCTCCTCTCTGCAGAAGCATGTCTCCGGGCACATGCTCCACACATGCCATGCTTTCTCCGTGAGTAAGCCTGTTTACAACAACATGTGCATGTGGAGAGTTATGTAAACAACATGTACATGTGGAGAGTTATGTAAACAACATGCGTCACAGTTACAGATCAATGCTGCTGAGTTAATAATGAAGACGAGATGGTGGAGGTCCTCGCCGCCTCCGGGGGGAAATGAGAGCACAAAGGTGAAGGAGAAATTCTCCTCGAATTATCTTTTGATGCCGATCAAATCCAGACCAATTAATATCGAGGTGAAGCGGAGGACTGAGCCTCAGGACGAGTACCTGTTTCTGTCTGTATGTGAAACTTTCAGAAACGCTGTGGTGGGATCCGAACTGATCGGCTTCCTGTTGGCGTTCTTTCTCGTAAAAAAACAGCAGATTTATTGACTAGAGCAGGGGTGTCAAACTCAAGGCCCGGGGGCCAAATGCGGCCCGCGACTTCATTTTCTGTGGCCCCACAAGAGCTTGCAAAAAATATTATATGTTTATTATATGGTTACTACTTTACAGAAGAATGTTGCCCATGAACTACATGTCCCACAATGCATCTCAAATTAGACTTTTTTTCTCAGAATTTGACATTTCTTCAAAATATGCCTTTTTTCTCAGAATTAGATTGTTTTTTTTAAAGTTACTTTTTATTTCAAAATGTCATTTCTTTTTAAATCATTGTAACGTTCTCACTGAAGAGACTTGCAATTATTTGCCTTAGACTTCTGCTTTCAGACGTACCCTATCCGATAATAATCCAATGCAGAGGCAATAATGTAATACAATACATTATTTTATATATTAAATATTTATATATGTATTTTGATATAGTCTTAAAGTTACAACCGGCCCTTTGACTGCAGCCATAATGCTGATTTGGCCCGTGATGAAATTGAGTTTGACACCTCTGGACTAGAGAAACACTTTTTAGCTTCTCTTTCGTAGAGGTCACAGCCTTGGAAGGAGGGTGCATCTCTCTCTCGCCCCCAAGAGGCAGGTCATGGAGAGAGGAGTTTAATGCCTCCCTAATTGTTGCTCCCATGTGGGTGAGTGTGGGAGGGAGAGTGAGAGGAGAAGGGGGAGGAGGGGAGTGAGGGGATATGAGGGTTATTTCTCACAAAGGCTAATGATAGCATCAGCAGGCAGGAGGAGAGCCAGATATTCACCCACCGAGTCCTACATGCTGATATACACCTGAACATCAGCAGGAGAGGACTCTTTAAAGTAGAGACACTACATACTGATATACACCTGAACATCAGCAGGAGAGGACTCTTTAAAGTAGAGACACTACATGCTGATATACACCTGAACATCAGCAGTAGAGGACTCTTTAAAGTAGAGACACTACATACTGATATACACCTGAACATCAGCAGGAGAGGACTCTTTAAAGTAGAGACACTACATACTGATATACACCTGAACATCAGCAGGAGAGGACTCTTTAAAGTAGAGACACTACGTACTGATATACACTGAACATCAGCAGGAGAGGACTCTTTAAAGTAGAGACACTACATACTGATATACACCTGAACATCAGCAGGAGAGGACTCTTTAAAGTAGAGACACTACATACTGATATACACCTGAACATCAGCAGGAGAGGACTCTTTAAAGTAGAGACACTACATACTGATATACACCTGAACATCAGCAGGAGAGGACTCTTTAAAGTAGAGACACTACATACTGATATACACCTGAACATCAGCAGGAGAGGACTCTTTAAAGTAGAGACACTACATACTGATATACACCTTAACATCAGCAGGAGAGGACTCTTTAAAAGTAGAGACACTACATACTGATATACACCAGAACATCAGCAGGAGAGGACTCTTTAAAGTAAGAGACAACTACATTACTGATATACAACCTAACATCAGCAGGAGAGGACTCTTTAAAGTAGAGAACACTACATACAGATTATACACCTGAACATCAGCAGGAGAGACTCTTTAAAGTAAGACACTACATACTGATATACACCTGACATCAGCAGGAGAGGAACTCTTTAAAGTAGAGACACTACATACTGATATACACCTGAACATCAGCAGGAGAGGACTCTTTAAAGTAGAGACACTACATACTAGATATACACCTGAACATCAGCAGGAGAGGACTCTTTAAAGTAGAGACACTACATACTGATATACACCAGAACATCAGCAGGAGAGGACTCTTTAAAGTAGAGACACTACATACTGATATACACCTGAACATCAGCAGGAGAGGACTCTTTAAAGTAGAGACACTACATACAGATATACACCTGACATCAGCAGGAGAGGACTCTTTAAAGTAGAGACACTACATACTGATATACACCTGAACATCAGCAGGAGAGGACTCTTTAAAGTAGAGACACTACATACTGATATACACCTGAACATCAGCAGGAGAGGACTCTTTAAAGTAGAGACACTACATACAGATATACACCTGAACATCAGCAGGAGAGGACTCTTTAAAGTAGAGACACTACATACTGATATACACCTGAACATCAGCAGGAGAGGACTCTTTAAAGTAGAGACACTACATACTGATATACCCTGAAACATCAGCAGGAGAGGACTCTTTAAAGTAGAGACACTACATACTGATATACACCTGAACATCAGCAGGAGAGGACTCTTTTAAAGTAGAGACACTACATACAGATATACACCTGAACATCAGCAGGAGAGGACTCTTTAAAGTAGAGACACTACATACTGATATACACCTGAACATCAGCAGGAGAGGACTCTTTAAAGTAGAGACACTACATACAGATATACACCTGAACATCAGCAGGAGAGGACTCTTTAAAGTAGAGACACTACATACTGATATACACCTGAACATCAGCAGGAGAGGACTCTTTAAAGTAGAGACACTACATACTGATATACACATGAACATCAGCAGGAGAGGACTCTTTAAAGTAGAGACACTACATACAGATATACACCTGAACATCAGCAGGAGAGGACTCTTTAAAGTAGAGACACTACATACTGATATACACCTGAACATCAGCAGGAGAGGACTCTTTAAAGTAGAGACACTACATACTGATATACACCTGAACATCAGCAGGAGAGGACTCTTTAAAGTAGAGACACTACATACTGATTATACACCAGAACATCAGCAGGAGAGGACTCTTTAAAGTAGAGACACTACATACTGATATACACCTGAACATCAGCAGGAGAGGACTCTTTAAAGTAGAGACTACATACAGATATACACCTGAACATCAGCAGGAGAGGACTCTTTAAAGTAGAGACACTACATACTGATATACACCAGAACATCAGCAGGAGAGGACTCTTTAAAGTAGAGACACTACATACTGATATACACCTGAACATCAGCAGGAGAGGACTCTTTAAAGTAGAGACACTACATACAGATATATACACCTGAACATCAGCAGGAGAGGACTCTTTAAAGTAGAGACACTACATACTGATAACACCTGAACATCAGCAGGAGAGGACTCTTTAAAGTAGAGACACTACATACTGATATACACCTGAACATCAGCAGGAGAGGACTCTTTAAAGTAGAGACACTACATACAGATAC
>JAMFTG010000120.1:180000-212500 GCA_023974075.1 Chaenocephalus aceratus | reverse complement strand
TACTTATACTGCAAGGACCAAAAGCACTCGTGTATTATAGCACTGCATTATTATTAGTGATCCATTATTGTGAATGTAACTTAAA
The DNA here is from genome assembly GCA_023974075.1 of Chaenocephalus aceratus. Classification (NCBI taxonomy): domain Eukaryota; kingdom Metazoa; phylum Chordata; class Actinopteri; order Perciformes; family Channichthyidae; genus Chaenocephalus; species Chaenocephalus aceratus. The sequence goes on along the minus strand of JAMFTG010000120.1, from coordinate 212,415 downwards.
GATTGTTGGTATTTGTTATTATCCAGATTAAAGTGTGGAAGACAAATATGTAAAGAAGGAGGCAGTAAGTGTCCAGTTCATGAGAGAAGGAGGTGTATCGTTATATTGGTGTGTGTGTGGTGTGTGTGTGTGTGTGTGTGTTTTGCACCTGCGTGTACATGCATTTAAATCAGTGTCCCTTTAATGACTTTTAAGACAGTATTAATTAGGGATGTCCCGATCACCTTTTTTTGCTCCCGATCCGATTCCGATAATTTGATTTTGACAATCTGCCGATACCGATTTTTCCCGATCCGATCTTTATGCAATGAGAAAAAAAAGGTAACAGATAACGGCTGGTCATCCAACGCGATGAATTCAGCTATCTTGGCTGTTGTTTTTTTGGCCTTGTCTCTGTTCAGTTTCTCTTTCCTTTTGAAAGTCTCTGAAAGTGTCGGTTGTTTCCGTGCCGTTACCCGAGTGGCCGCTGTGTACTCGCCGTGTTGTTGTTGGTGTTTGTTTCTCAGGTGGGGTATTAGATTGTCGTGTTGAACGTAGCTCTGTTCTTTCCACCGACCTCCTTGCAAACATTGCATCTGGCTGTTACACTGCCTTCGCTTTCAATTTCATAATACTTCCAAACTCCTGACATTTTCTCCGTCCCGACTCCCGAGTCACCAGCTGAACGTAGCCTCTCGTTAGCTTGCTGCTGCTATCAGACACTGCGCCCACTCTGTTGCTTTGAGAGGAATAAGCAACCAGGTCTGAAAACAAGCCCAACAGAAGCAACACATACATGATGTTGAGTCATTTTAAAACCAAAACTAAGTCCTCAGGATGACTTTAAGACGTGAACATGGTCATTTTAGTTTTGTAACATTAAATTAAAAAAAAAAAAATTATAAATTTTTTTTTATAAAAATTCCCGATCCCCGGTTTTTTTCTCCCGATTCCGATCTTTTGAAAATCACGTGATCGGCTCCGATCCCCGATCACGTGATCGGATCGGGACATCTCTAGTATTAAACCATTAAATGTCAGTTTTTAACATCGCTCGGATGTCGATGAAGAATTGAATTTAAAGAGGCCCTATTCTGCCAGATGTTATAATGCAGATTAAAGCATGAGAGGAAAAGATGCAGAAAGTGTCCAGGTTCAGGAGAGGTATAGGAAGTCATCAACATTTTATTAACAGGACGTAATATTGACATTTTAAAGCGTTGGGGGAATTGTGCAAGTATGGACATGATTTCATAATTGCTAAGGGTCCCTGAATGGATTTTCAGACAGGATGAAACCATTAAATGTCGTTTTCTTTTACTTTTCTGCTCGGATAGTCGATGGGGAATGAACCAGATTAAAGTGTGGGAGGAAAGATATGTAAAGAAGGAAGCAGAACGTGTCCAAGGTCAGGAGAAAGAGGGAAGGACATAGTGTTGACTTTTTAAAGGGCTGGGGGATTTGTACATGCTTTCAAATACATTTAAATAAGTGGTTAGGGTCCCCTGGATACTTTCAGAGCGTATGAAACCATTACATGTCAGTTTTATAACATTAAAACTCGGATTATTGCTCGTCGACGGAGAGAGAATGAAATAAAGTTGGAAATAGAAAGACGTGGCATGAGGAAGATGCATGGGATTGCTTTTAGATTGTGTGTGTGTGTGCGTGTGTGTGTGTGTGTGTGTGTGTGTGCGTGTGTGTGTGTGTGTGTGTGTGTGTGTGTGTGTGTGTGTGTGTGTGTGTGTGTGTGTGTGTGTGTGTGTGTGTGTGTGTGTGAGCGGTTGATCTGTTCCTCCTGCCTGCGGTGGGCAGATGTTTTGCAGAACGCTTCCGAGAAAAGAGACGTAAACATCTCAACAATACCTTAAGCTTCTTATAGACTTATATGCCGTCGCTGCGTTTGACCCGCGTGGCTTTTAATTTACTTTCATTCTTGTGACATAACGCTTTATTCATCCGGGGGGAACTGCAGCGCGGGCGTTAAAGTTTCAGAGTGTCGTCGCTTCCTTTTCTGAAACTGAACACTTGACACGACATGTGATACCTTTGTCCGCTACACATCACCTCCTCTCATCAGATCTCAGGAAACAACTTCAATAATATATATCCCCTCGATCGGGAGCAGTCTGAGGTCGATGTGTATTCGCTGAGTCGACACTTGAGGAACCCTACGACTTCGTAAATCACCTATTCCTCCTAGAGAGTGTGTATTATTATATTACATTGTGCTAAGAGCAAAACATCTGACCTGTTTGAAGTTAAAATATTTCTAAATAGTAGCATCGTTTTATTACCGAGCCTTCTGCTCGTTCGCCCCGCGCCTCTGGAACTCCCTCCCAGATCAGCTGAGATCTGCCCCTTCCACCGAGGTCTTCAACACCGGCCTTAAGACCCTCTTCTTTCGGCAGGCCTTCCAGTAAACTTTGAGCACGGTACACCTGGAGTACTGCCATCTTTATCGCTATCTCCGACTTTTATTTGTGTACTCTATTTTATATTTTGATTTCTTATTATTATTACAATTATTTGTTTAATCTCTCAAAAGTGTTTCAGTATCCCTTGTTGTGAAGCACTTCGAGATTTGTCTTGGCAGATGAGAAGCGCTATATAAATTAAATATATTATTATTAATTTGAAATAAGGCTTCAAAGCAGCTATAAACTCGCCAAAATACATGTTTATGTTATTTTAAAGGCCTCCACTAAATGGCGTTGTTCAGAGACGTTTAAAGAACGATGACACTGGACTTAAACGAGACTCTTGCTCGGATTTAATCAAAAAAGACGTTTTATTCGGTCCGATTTGATTTATTGTTTAATTACATGTCAACAGCAGCGAGGCGTACGTCACCTATAGACCAGTATTAAGAATGTAAATGCAGATCATGAATGCAAGTCATGAGGTCAGATACATGATTGGGTAAAAGGAAGACATGTCACGATTCTCAGGTTATGTCACGTTTGTAGTTTTGTCTGTGTTGGTGTTTTTGTTGTCTTTGGGTTTCCTGTTTTATTGTGTAAAGTGTTCCCCCCCGTTTCCTGCCTGTCTGCTTTCTGTCTGTTTCCCTCCCTGATTACCCGATTGTGTTCACCTGTTGTCCTTGTCTCCTCCTTGTCTCCTCCCCTGCCCAGCTGTGTCTTGTTCTGTGATTACCCTTCTGTGTATTTAGTCTTCCCCTGTGTTCCATGTCGGTTCATTGTTTCCCCTCCATGTTATTCCACGGTCGGTGTTCCTTGTGCTGCTTTGGATATTTTGGATTCTGCCTTGTTTTTGCCACAGCTTTATTATTTAATAAAGCTCGCTTTTCGTTATTCTGCATTTGAGTCCTACCTGCTTCAACCCATTCGTAACAAGACATGCTTTTGATGATATTTAACTAAATGATCCTTTCTTGCACAATAAGGGAATATAAGACCTTGAATAACTCTTCGGCTTGTGCAACTTCGGCTAGTTGACTTGCATAAGACCTCGCGTGTCCGTGCGCCGTCTGGAAAGTCGAATGCAGCGATGATATCTCTTTCATCTTGCTCACGTCCCTCTTGGATCTGAAGCACCGAGGGGGCTTCGGCGTAAGCCTCAGTAAGCCACTTTAAAGACTTTTGGATTATATATAAGGTGTGTTTTGAGTTGGTCCTCCCTCTTTAAGTGCAGCGGAGCGACGGTGTGTTGCTCACCGTGTCCGGAGACCACAGCCTGAAGAGGAGAGGAGAGGAGAGGAGAGGAGAGGAGAGAAGAGGAGAGGAGAGGGAGGCAGAGGTTAGGACAACAGATTGAGTGTCCTCAGCTTCGCTTCATCTATACATCGATTCATCCTTAAGCTGCCATTCTTACCTCGTCAATTCTGTGTGTGTGTGTGTGTGTGTGTGTGTGTGTGTGTGTGTGTGTGTGTTCAAAGCAGTGTTTGATGGGAGGTGGCGGTGGGAAGCAAAGGGGAACTTTGTCTCTGCCGACTTGTGGAGTCATTGATCGGCTGCTAATCAATTTGGTTATTTATCTTTCAGTTTCATGGAGGGGTGAGCGAGAGTAAAGCCGATGCGTTAGTAGAGGAGGCGGTGTTTCGCTTTCCGCAGTAATGCACCACTGAGAACCGCTGGAGGAGAAACTTTGGAGCTTTAGAAAGTGAGCAGATGTGTTTGTAATGTTTGTGGTAACACTTTGGATGAAGGTACACGTTCACCATCATTAACATATTAGAGTCAAACCACCAGCTTACTGGTATGAACAGTGCACGTTACCTTTAAAAAGTAACTAGTATAGTTATAGTTACTGCTCTCAAAAAAAGTTACTAGTTACTTTATTAGTTACTAAATTATAAAAGTAACTACTTTACTTTAAAAATAATAAAATTTTGTGTGTGTGTGTGTTAGCAAGTGTTCGTGTGTGTATTTTCCCCATAAGGCAAGACCCCGCCCAACTCTGTCTCTGATTGGCTTACCCTGAAATGTTCCACCCGCGTTACCACTGGTGATGAACACAACTTTAAAATAGGGAACATATTCTGAGTTACGATCGACACTCGTAGTTTCATGTCTTGTTGCATAGGAATAGACCCTATTGGGTTATTATGAGAGAATGCCTTATTAAGCATATCCACACACACACACACACACACACACACGGTTCTCCAACAACTCCACTGGCTCCCCGTTAAGCAGCGCATAGACTTCAAAGTGCTCGCCTTCAAGGCCCTTCACTCTCTCGCACCTCCATATCTGTCTGAGCTCCTTCACATCCTCCCTCTCGTGCTCTCCGATCCTCCGCTGCCTTCCAGCTCTCTGTACCTTCTGCCTCCCGCCTGACCGCCACGGGGTCACGAGCCTTCAGCCGCTCTGCCCCCGTCTCTCTCCCACAAGACGTCCGCAATATGGACTCGCTCCCAGCCTTCAGATCCAGCCTGAAAACACGCCTTTTTAAACTGGCGTATTCCATTTCCTAATCTGAACTGATTGTTGATTTTAAGTCTCTGTTTTTTAAGTCTTTTTTAAGTCTTGTATTACTGTGTGCTCTTCTTTAACTATGCTCTGTACGGTGTCCTTGAGAGCTTTGAAAGGCGCCCACAAATAAAATGCATTATTATTATTATAATTATTAACTGCAAACTGGCTCGATCTCGCTGCAAAATGATGACTTTTACGAAGACTTTTGACAATCGACTAATACTCCCAACATGGAAACATTATTATTTTGCTTTTTGCATATTCTCTCTCAATCTGGTTCAAAAGTGCATTTCATTAGGAAAGGGAAAATAGCTATCGCTTTAGCTTTTAGCCTTAAATCAAACAATATGTAGTGTGGACTTTAAAGGATGCTTGATTCAGGGCGATGCGAGAACCCGGAATCCCCCGTTAATTAGCCTCAAATCATCCTCGATTTTGCACAAATATTTCCCCCTTTGTTAACGTAAGTGCACTTGAACCTACGCGCTTCATACCAACTACAAACGGCCTTGACTTCGCTGATACGTTCCATTCATTTGACGGCCATACATATGAAGTCATCTCTCTTCTTCTGCAGTGCTTTCTAACTGCCTGAACGGTCATAATAAATGCATATCAGTGGATTTTGTAATTCATGTGTGGATGGAAACGTGGCCACTCGATGGCATGCTACTCCTCAGAGAGTCGAACCTGGTTGTTGAAATGGAACGGCTTCATTGGAGACTTTACCGTTGCTATCTTTGGGCAGATTGTTGATTTCAAGGGATTTGAATAGAAATCAAAACCCGGGGATTCAGCCGGACTGCAGACTGAAAGAAGAGTGTCGAGTTATCACTTTTTCAACTTCCTTCTCCTCTCCCTCACCCCTTCCCTTCTCTTCTGTCCCGCTGGGGGAGATGCAGCTGGCTCTCCACAGAACAACAATAAAAGCTATAAAAAGACGTGGATTAAAAATGTCACCTATAAGAGAAGATCCTTCCTTTATATAAAGATGGGCCACCCCAATGTTACCCACTCTCTTTCATTTTGAACTAACCAGGATGTTGTTGTCAAAGTGTTGAATTGACTCAACGGAAAGCTCTATAAAGTAAGCACCATTAAAGTCAACATCGTGTGTTTCGGATCAATGTTCTTGTCGATGGAACTGGCTCTTAAAGGTTCCATGTCGTGTTTTTCCGGTTCTGACCCGTCCCCTTGTGTTATGAAGGTTCCTCTGCATGTGAAGGTCTGCAGAGTTCTCACACACCCTCAAAGTGCACCCTGGCAGCGAGGTAAAGGCTCTCACTCAGAGAAGACCTTGTCCTGGCTGCCCCAGAACGCCTCGCTGGACATTTCTCTTTCCTCCATTGTTTGCTTCCTGGTCTGTGACTGTGAACTCCCAGATCAACAAAAAATGACCGGATTGGCCCCAATGGACCAATCCGCGGAGTCCCCTCCCACACCAGGACCCCTCGCTAACTACCCAGGGAGTCCCATTGACTTGCATAGAGCTTCCCTGGCTGGTAACATACGAGTTGTGGATGGCGGAGGAACCGCTCTCCTCAGACCCGTTCTCAACAGCGCTAGAAACCTTTCTTCTTCGATATCAAGCCACACTATTGTTCATTCGCTTGTTCTCGCTGTATCGCCGACCCGGAAACCTGTCCGCTCCTCGCAGCAACGAGCCTCGCAACGTCCCGACCAATCAGAGCACAGTGGGCTCACAGAGGGGGGGGGGAGGAGCTCCACAAGCCGTGTGGGACAGAGAGTGAACACACAGACAGAGCAGGGTTTCCGCTAGGATTTTTTCTTGCCGGTCAAATGTCCGGAAATAATTTTTTTACCGGACAAATTTGAAACTCACCTTGTTTCAATTCTAATACTAAGAATGGTGTAGCAGAGTTTCCGTTAGCAGGTAATTACCGGACTAGGACCGGACATGCTCGCAACGTCCCGACCAATCAGAGCACAGTGGGCTGTAGTTTGAATGGTATGAAAACGACCATTATCTAAATGGCGCTATGATGCATAACGTTGTCAAAGTACGGGGTGATTAGTTCTGATGGATCAGACTCCATTGCAGGCGAGGTGTCGATGCAAATAAGAAAAAAGCCCAAATAAATTAAGTATAAGATCAGTAAATAACGCATCCTTTTGGTAGACCATGCCGGAGGTGTCGATGCATAAAACATTAAAGAGGTCCAAGCATTTTTCTGCGTTTCTTATTTTCTGACGAGCATGTGCTGAAAGACACAATAAGCACACTTCCCCTTCTTAATAACGCACGACGTGTTCGCAATCCGCTTTACGAACTCTATCACATATGTAATAATACAGATTCATATGAATGATGGAAGAGTGGCATTAAAAGCTGCTCCAAATCTCAGAATCAGAAACGTTACATTTGAGACATTGACAGCAAAGACACAGGGACACAAAGAAAGAAATAAGTAAGTGAACATATAAAAGTTGGGAAATAGCACCCGGTAATAAACATTAATACATCTTGGAGAAATAATGCTATATATATATAACCTGTATTGCACTGATTTTTACACCATCTCTGACCCATCCATCCATCCATCTTCTCCCGCTTATCCGTGGTCGGGTCCTCGGGGGTAGCAGTTCCAGCAGAGAGCCCCAAACTTTCTTTTCCCTGGCGACATCAACCAGCTCTGACTGGGGGGTCCCAAGGCGCTCCCAGGCCAGCCAAGAGATATAACCTGCACTTCAGTGATTTTGACCATCTCTGACCCTGACGACCTAAATGTCGCTTATTCTAGAAAACATAATGTCCGTCAGAGTGATTGTTGCACTACGACCAGTATGTGTCACCACTGTTCCCACTTCACCTGCTCATAGAAAGCCCAGCATGCACCCTGTTTAACTTTGAGCACCTCTGCCCACGAAAGCCTCTCCAGCTGAGTGTCGTCATTGTGCGGACTCGTCTCCGTGTCCGGAGGGTTCGTGTCCCCTCTGAGTCCATCCGTCCTCCTGCCGCCTCCGTATCTCCCACCGTCACACACTGACCTGGCGTGTGTGTGATCCCTCTTCAGGACCACACACACACATCCCTAACGCAGGGGTGTCAAACTCAAGGCCTGGGGGCCAAATCCGGCCCGCGACTTCATTTCATGCGGCCCCACAAGAGCTTGCAAAGAATAAAATAGTTTATTATACGATTACGTGGCGCTTTACAGAAGCACGTTGCCCAAAAACTACATGTCCCACAATGCATCTCAAATTTGCCTTTTTTCTCAATTTGCCTTTTTTCCTTCAAAATATGCTTTTTTTTTCTTAGAATTTGCCTTTTTTTCCAAATGTCTCTTCTTTTTTGTTTTTCCAGAATTTGGCTTTTCTTTTTAAATAATTTTGTGACATGCACACTGAAGAGACTTGCAATTACTTTGCCCTAGACTTCTGCTTTCAGACGTATCTGAAAATAATCCAATGCAGAGGCAATCATGTAATATAATAAATGATGTTTAGATATTAAATTTTATATATGTATTTTTATATATCTTAAAGTTACAACCGGCCCTTTGAGTGAAACCATAACGCTGATGTGGCCCGCGATGAAATTGAGTTTGACACCCCTGCTCTAACGGGATCGCATCCAGCGTTCCTTCGTGTTCGCCCCACACACCTGCGGCAGGTGCCTCGCTGCGTTTCCACCTCACTTCACGTGAGTCGTGATCCTGGATTGTGTCTAATCTCCTTTTCATGCGTGTTTTCTTCACATGCTTATCGTCGTAAAGCAGTTTTATGCAAATGAAGCTGGCACCGAGAGTCGTGCTGTGTCTTCTGTTTATACGGTGTGTAATATTTATAACCTACACTTTTGATTTAGACTGAAACAACTCGCTGCCAAATGGAGAGATACGCCGTTATGTAAAACGTAAAGACCTCTCGGTATAAACACCATACACTGTGAGTGCTTCATTTGGCCTGTCACACTGCTGTATATTATTTATATATATATATATATCTATATGTATATATATATATATATATATATATGCGCAGGTGATTAGAGGAGATAGAAACAGTGTGTATGGCTGTTATCTCTGCAGGATAATGTCATGATGGGGTTAAGGGTTGGCGGTCCACCTGCTGATGCAGAGGAAACATGGAGGGATGCTGGAGGCTTCGAGCTGCATTAAGATATATTTCTGAATCAACACCCCGATACAAATCAAGAAAGCACGTCAACGCCAGGTCCTATAAAGACGAGGGCACGTCAAATACTTCAACACTGAGGTGATAAGCTGTCGTTGTCACACAATCGACGAGTTCAAGTTTTTAGCTTTTCAGGAAACACACATCGTCTTTGGTGACGATTGAAGATTTTTTAGCCCTTCTTTATCAGTTTTGACAAACAATAATAATAATAATAATATATATATATTTTTATAGCGCCTTTCAGGAAACCCAAGGTCGCTTTACAAGTCGGGTAGGGGGGGGGGGGAGTAGGGGAAAGCCTCGGTAAAAAGGTGCGTTTTGAGGGCTTTTTTGAAAATGTCCAGGGTTGGGGCGCTGCGGATTTCGGGGGGGAGAGAGTTCCAGAGGGAGGGGGGTGCCACACTGAAGGCTCTGTCACCAAAAGTCCGCAACCTGGTGCGGGGGGTGGAGAGGAGATCCTGTCCAGATGATCTTAGCTTCCGGGATGGAGTGTGGTAGCGGAGAAGGTCAGACAGGTATTGGGGGGCGAGGGCATGGAGGGATGTGTAAGTCAGAAGAAGGAGTTTATAGGTGATACGGTGCTCGACTGGGAGCCAGTGGAGGTGGATCAGGGTGGGGGTGTTGTGCATGTCAGACATGTCAGGGTGTATTGGTCCATGCTAAGTGTGTTTTTGGGGTACTGGAAAACAACAATGCATAGAAATACTTAATTTATTTGAAACAGACACGAGTGCAATGTCAAACACGTCTAATTATGTTGATTTGTTAGATTTTTTTGTATTTTTTATCCAAAGAACAGCTTTAGAGTTAAAAGCACTTATCAATGTTTTCAATATCACATTTAATCTTGCTTTTATTCCAAAGTGCATTCAACCGTAGAACTGAAAGAACGCACAAATCCTTTCACTAGCTCTCATTAGCGCAGGGGTGTCAAACTCAAGGCCCGGGGGCCAAATCCGGCCCGCGACTTCATTTTCTGTGGCCCCACAAGAGCTCTGAAAGAATATGATACGTTTATTATACAGTTACAGAAGCACGTTGCCCAAAACTACATGTCCCACAATGCATCTCCAATATGAATTTTGTTCAGAATTTGCCTTTTTTTCTCAAAATTTAAATTTGGCTTTTTAAAAAAAAAAAAAATGTGTGACATTCTCACTGAAGAGAAACTTAAATCCTTTTGTGCCATGACTATCTGAGTTTAGGTGCTACATAGTTTGAGTTTCTCCTTTCTTATAAAATACCTGTAGTATTTTGGACCCTGTTGTATTTTGACTTTCTATTTTAATTATCCAGAATATTGTATATTGTCTTGTTTATATTCTATAATAAAAAATATATGTTAATTCTCTTTTCCACTTTGTATGTGGCCATCAAGAGCTTGCAAAGAATAAAATAAGTTTATTATACGATTACATGCCGCTTTACAGAAGCACGTTGCCCATAAACTACATGTCCCACAATGCATCTCTTTTTTGTGACATGGGCACTGAAGAGACTTGCAATTATTTGCCCTAGACTTCTGCTTTCAGACGTAGTTAATTACGAAGTTATCCGATATAATCCAATGCAGGGCAATAATGTAAAATACATACGTTATATATTAAATATTTATATATGTTTTTTTATATAGTCTTAAAGTTACAACCGGCCCTTTGAGTGCAGCCATAATGCTGATGTGGCCCGCGATGAAATTGAGTTTGACATTGCTGGCATCATGCATAGCGATACATCTGATTTATTCGGCCGTAGATATCCTGCAGTGATTCGGCATCGAGCGAGGGGGACGGGAGAGTATATTTGACCTTTACTTAATCCCTTCAAAACGAAATGTAGTACGACTATAAGGAGGAAAAGCCCTCAACCCTAACGCCAAATCGTTTACCTCACAGTCTCACACATGATGTAGGAAATGAAAAGTTGGTCATGCAAAGAAATATGACTTTTCCAGATCCTCGTTAGGACTGTCGATCACACTCAGAAGCCGTGATGAATGACTCTTTATTACTGTATGGATGTTTTATCCATCCTGCTGCACACAGAAGAAACTGTAACCATGGTCACCTCTGGACAGGAGCAGAGGACACACACACACACACACACACACACACACACACACACACACGTATAACAGTGTGAGGAGGCACGGCTTGAAGTCGGGTTTTTCTTGCTTTTTGAACGCCAATAATCTTAGAGTCGACGTGAAATGAAATGCTAGAGGGCCATTCGTAACAATGATAACACAAATGCCTCCAGGGAAACACTTTGGATATTCGTCCCATCGTGTCATGTCTCTTGGCAACCAAAAATGTGGAAAATTCAATACAGCCCTTTGTCATTGTCCCTGGAATAGCTGTGGCGTATCGATCATCGTTTTTCTCCGTTTTTGGCAAGAAGTCACGTCCCTCACTCTGGAGGACAGAGCACTCCCCCCAAAATAAACTGCCTCAAAGGAACCTGCAGTTTTTTGGGTTTTCACTGCAGCCAATTTGGCCTGAGAATACTCTCATCGTCTGAGATGCTGCAGGGTCAGTCTTTGTGTTAATGTGCAGCTGTAACGCCTTTCAGGAACATTTTACCATCTGCTTCGGTACAGTAAATAATTAATTTGGAAACTCAAGACGGATGAAAGTCGAAGGAATGTCTATTTCCCATCACTGTTAGATCAGATGAAAGTTTAATCAGCACCTCAAGGGGAGTTAGGAAATAGAAACACTTTTGAGCTGAAAATAAATCCTAATGAAAAGGCAGAGGTAAAGACTTAAAATAATGAAGGGATGAAACTCTGCACATCTGGCTTTTCTTTTTAAATAATCAATTCATCTAATGTCAGAAAATAGTAACAACTTTCTGGAAGTCCAACAGGTTGAGAATACCCTCAGATATTCACTTTAATATGAAATATAATAATAATACATTGCATTTCAAAGCGCTTTTCCAGGTGCTCAAAGACGCTTTACAGTGGTGATAAAACATGATAAAATAACATTTAAAAGTTATTAAAACAGCAACACAGCATAATTCACAGATTAAAAGCCAGTCTGAAGAGGGTGTTTTGGTCAGTGCTTTGAAAGTGGGGGGGTCGCTGCAGTCTCTGATGTGTGTGGGAGGGAGTTCCAGCCAGAGGGAGGGGGCAGCGATGGAGAAGGCTCTGTCCCCCCAGGTTCGGAGCTTGGTTTTCTTGGGGATAGAGAGGAGGTTCGCTTCTGATGAGCGAAGGCTGCGGGAAGGGGTGTAGTGGTGGATCAGGTCGGAGAGGTAGGGGGGTGGAGCCTGGTTATTGAGAGCTTTGTGTGTTCGCAGAAGGATTTTGAAATATAGCATGAAATCTCTATATTTGAGGGTCGGAGCTTTTTGCATGCCATCGTTGCCATTTTACAAATATATAGCAGCAGTAGCTTGTCCGTGTGCAACAAGCTCTTCAATATTATATGCAGACAACATTCAAAACAGATGACGTAATTTGTCACGATACCAACATTTTGGTTTCGATACCAAGTCAAGAATTGCGATTCCATTCTTCTTCAGTCTTAATTATTACGCTTTATTTCACACCAGAACCAGAACACAAACTGTTAAACAATGAGAACAATAAATGAAATAAATGACAATAATTCGTATTAATAAAAAATAAGCATCATCTCAAACTACTTTTTGTCAAATAGATTCGAGTTAGACTTAGACTTAGAGCGTGCACGAGAGAGGGGAGGGACTTAGAGCGTGCACGAGAGAGGGGAGGGACTTATAGCGTGCTTGAGAGGGGAGGAACTTAGAGCGTGCTTGAGAGGGGAGGGACTTGGAGCGTGCTTGAGAGGGGAGGGACTTAGAGCGTGCTTGAGAGGGGAGGGACTTGGGGGGGAGGGACTTAGAGCGTGCATGAGAGAGGGGAGGGACTTAGAGCGTGCATGAGAGAGGGGAGGCACTTAGAGCGTGCTTGAGAGAGGGAGGGACTTAGAGCGTGCTTGAGAGAGGGGAGGGACTTAGAGCGTGCTTGAGAGGGGAGGGACTTAGAGCGTGCTTGGAGAGGGGAGGCACTTAGAGCGTGCTTGAGAGAGGGGAGGGACTTAGAGCGTGCTTGAGAGGGGAGGGACTTAGAGCGTGCTTGAGAGGGGAGGGACTTAGAGCGTGCACGAGAGAGGGAGGGACTTAGAGCGTGCTTGAGAGGGGAGGGACTTAGAGCGTGCTTGAGAGGGGAGGGACTTAGAGCGTGCTTGAGAGGGGAGGGACTTAGAGCGTGCTTGAGAGGGGAGGCACTTAGAGCGTGCTTGAGAGGGGAGGGACTTAGAGCGTGCACGAGAGAGGGGAGGGACTTAGAGCGTGCACGAGAGAGGGGAGGGACTTCGAGCGTGCTTGAGAGGGGAGGGACTTAGAGCGTGCTTGAGAGAGGGGAGGGACTTCGAGCGTGCTTGAGAGGGGGAGGGACTTGGAGCGTGCACGAGAGAGGGGAGGGACTTAGAGCGTGCTTGAGAGGGGGGGACTTAGAGCGTGCTTGAGAGGGGAGGGACTTGGAGCGTGCTTGAGAGGGGAGGGACTTCGAGCGTGCTTGAGAGGGGAGGGACTTCGAGCGTGCACGAGAGAGGGAGGGACTTAGAGCGTGCTTGAGAGGGGAGGGACTGCAGGCACGGCTGCAGTGCAGGGAGTGGAAGCAGAGCGCTGAACACACACGGCTCTTATTAAACGGCGCTTTCTCACGGAGTACTTTTCCCCGTCTTCTTAAAGTACTAATGAAACGAGGAATCGTAACGTTTTTAACGGCAGGGTATCGCGGTACCTTTCAAGTATCGGTACGCCGTGCAACCTAAACACAGTTTACATTAACCCATTCATGTTTGTTCTTTAAATTGTCCGAAAATAGTGAAAATGTCCGTGCAGTTTCACGGTTTCCTTACGTCTTGTTTTGTAAGTAGAATACCTAAATATATTCACTTGTATGTGATATATAACATAAGAAAGCAGAACATCTCCATATTAAAAGCCAAATATATAGAAGTTCCTTTTACAACAAGCTTTTCAAAGTATGCAGTTTCCATTATCCATTAATGTTTGGGCTATAACATGTCAGAACATCGTCCAAATGCCATACAAGTCCAACAGGTCAGGCAAATACCCGAAGATATTCACTTTAATATGATTATAACATCAAAAAGGAGGATATCCTATATTTGAGAGGCTGGAAACAGCATTGTCTGACGTCTGCAAGATGCATCGGTTATCAAAGATAGTTGATGATTTTTCCCGTTGTTCCCGTTGTTCCCGTTGTCCCGACAAATCGTTTAAGCTTGAATGTCCTATCTGGCTCTATAATGCCACAGATGCACAGTAGCCGTAGCATTCCCATTCACAACCAGCTCTTTAAATAACTGTTGAAGTCACAGTTCTGTGCAGCCACAGCTCCCCAGGTACCTCGGGTGTTTCATCATCTCTCAGATCTGTCTCGGGTCATAACGACTCGCATCTAAAGCCGTCAGAGCAAAGGTCAAGGGAAGAAATCCTCTGTGGAGACGCCACGGGAAGGAGGGGCTTCTGCCGGCAAGGTGGTCACTTATAGCTTCTTACCTCTTCTGATCTGATACGCTCTCCTATACTTACAGTGTCGTGTTCAGAACATCGATTAGACTACAACAGACTCACTAAACCTAAGGCAGCGACTCTTCCTCTTCATCGAGTGCTTTTCACAGACATTGAACAATTATTCCCACAAATCAGTGATGAATGAAAAACTGACCGACGTGTCTCTTTCCTTTCCATTCATACATGTTGCATACGTGTATCTACACTGAACACAAATATAAATGCAACATTTTGTTTTGCTCCCATTTTCATGAGATGAATTCAAAGATCTAAAACATTTTCTATAAACACAAGAGGTAGGGGTAGGGGTAGGGGGGTAGGGGGGGTAGGGTAATTTGTGAATCGAGTGGCCTGTGTTCGTCGTCCATAACATACGCCTGCCCATACCATAACCCCACCACCACCATGGGCCACTCGATTCACAACATTACATCCAGTTCATTGTATACGATTTTACTAACCCGGTGTGCCTTCCTTTTTTATTATTATTAATTCATTTGAACACTCCCTTTACTTTTTAAATTAATTATTACTGGGGAGATTGATTTAATTATTTGTATTTTTATCATTGCACTTGTGTTTTAAACTGCACTTACACTTCTACGCACGGCTTATACGAATAGAACTGGAATCACTTTTAAAATTGGCCATTTTAGATCCCCCTATCATTTCAGGGTGTTTTATGGATTCCATTGGGACAAGCTCCGCACACGCACACACACGTACACACATACGCACACACACACACCACCCTCCAGATCCTGGGACGGGGAGATCTGTTTTAACATACTCTGCCGCCGTTCCGTGGTCCGGCTCCGCTCTGCACTTTTTAACCATTCGTCTGAAAACGGTCGTGTCCTCACGGAGCTTTATGATGCTGTAAAAGGGTTTTTATTAGGTTTATGTTTGCGGAGGTTTTTAATGTTTCTTTAAACACCATCACTCTTCCCCAACCTAACCCTAACACCAGATACTGCCTGGTTTTCGGACCCCCCCAGACCCCCCCATATAAGCAAAACTGCACGTTTCAGAGTGGCCTTCTATGGTGGCCAGCCTAAGGCACACCTGTGCAATAATCATGCTGTCTGATCAGCATCTTGATATGCCACGCCTGGGAGGTGGGATGGATTATCTCGGCAAAGGAGAAGTGCTCTCGATCACACATTGTTTCAGATTTGTGAACAATATTTGAGAGAAACGGTTATTTTGTGTTTATAGAAGATGTTTTAGATCTTTGAGTTCATCTCATGAGAAATGGGAGCAAAAACAAAAGTGTTGCGGTTATATTTGTGTTCAGTGTAGCTGTCTTTGTGTCCTTCGTAATAAGCAAGACGTTGGCCTAATTGCCTCGTGAAGAAAAAATGTCTATTCGGCTTCTGTATTTTGGCACACTGTTCAAGATGAATGGATATATAAGATCTCCCTCAATGGTGGCGGTCGTTACGATACTGTATCGATGTTTGGGTTTCTCTGGAGCCTGGCCTTGAGTGATGTGCAGTGACACGGTTTGATGAGGAGCCTCTGATTGGACGTCGTGTCCCCGACGGAGAGGAAACCAGGTTCCTCTGCAGGACACGCTGATCAGTGTATTCATGTCTATAGCAGAAGCCATATGGTCCTTGGAGGCACACGAGAGGCCTCTTTACGCTGCGTGTTGTGCAAGATGTTTCAGGACAGCTGTTCGGTTGAGCCGACGCTGCTGTTCAGAATTCACTATTTCCGGTGTTTGGGTCGCTGTACGAGCGCGCAGGGTGTCTTCGATGAATGCGTGAGGGTTGTAATATTCAAAGCAGAGATCAAGGACTCTTAAATGCTATGATTGTCATAAATTATCACTGACTAGCTTTTATAGTAGGTTTGTTTTTTACTTTTCTTATCAGCAGTGTTGTGCTAGTTACTGAAAACCAGCAACTAGTTACCATTACTAGTTACTTCATTTCAAAAGTAACTCGGTTACTTTACTGATTACTTACACCAGAAGTAATGCGGAACTGTGAAAAGTAATGTTTTAGTTACTTAAAAAAAGGGCTATTAATGCCCTTATAGCCTTCATTTCAGTTCTGTTTTGCATTGGAGAATAATACAACCTGTTGATCAACTTCCCATGCATTTATGCAATCTGGATAGCATCGTATTAGCCGGTTCCATGTTTGTCTTCTTTCTCCGGTCGTTGGAAAAAGTGTTCCGTCCCATATGCCGTGTGCCGCCCGGACATGCTATCATGCTAACTAGCTCCCTGAGGCGGGTGACTCCACTGTAGCAACAGCTGCATGTGTTCTACAACATACCGTGCAATGGCTCTATCGACTTTCCCCTGGCGAGCAGTCCCTCGGTTAAAATCCAGCCGCTGTTGCTGAGGTGCAGGTGGAGGTGGAGGTGGAAGTGCAGGTGGAGGTGGAGGTGCAGGTGGAGGTGGAGGTGCAGGTGCAGGTGCAGGTGCAGGTGGAGGTGCAGGTGGAGGTGCAGGTGCAGGTGGAGGTGCAGGTGCAGGTGGAGGTGGAGGTGCAGGTGCAGGTGCGGTGCAGGTGGAGGTGCAGGTGGAGGTGCAGGTGGAGGTGCAGGTGGAGGTGCAGGTGGAGGTGCAGGTGGAGGCAGGTGCAGGTGGAGGTGGAGGTGCAGGTGCAGGTGCAGGTGGAGTGCAGGTGCGGTGCAGGTGAGGTGGAGGTGCAGGTGGGTGGAGGTGGGTGGTGCAGGTGGAGGTGGAGGTGCAGGTGCAGGTGGAGGTGGAGGTGCAGGTGGAGGTGGAGGTGGAGGTGGAGGTGGAAGTGGAAGTGCAGGTGCAGGTGGAGGTGCAGGTGGAGGTGCAGTGCAGGTGGAGGTGCAGGGTGGAGTGCAGTGGAGGTGCAGGTGGAGGTGCAGGTGGCAGGTGGAGGTGGAGGTGCAGGTGCAGGTGCAGGTGGAGTGCAGGTGCAGGTGCAGGTGCGGTGAGGTGCAGGTGGAGGTGGAGGTGGAGGTGCAGGTGGAGGTGGAGTGCAGGTGCAGGTGGAGGTGGAGGTGCAGGTGGAGGGAGGTGGAGGTGGAGGTGGAAGTGAAGTGCAGGTGCAGGTGGAGGTGCAGGTGGAGGTGCAGGTGGAGGTGGAGGGTGGAAGTGCAGGTGAGGTGGAGGTGGAGGTGGAAGTGGAGGTGCAGGTGGAGGTGGAGGTGGAGGTGCAGGTGGAGGTGCAGGGTGGAGGTGGAAGTGCAGGTGCAGGTGGAGGTGCGGTGAGGTGCAGGTGAGGTGGAGGTGCAGGTGCAGGTGGAGGTGCAGGTGCAGGTGGAGGTGGAGGTGGAGGTGGAGGTGGAGTGGAGTGAGGTGCAGGTGCAGGTGGAGGTGAGGTGCAGGTGGAGGTGGAGGTGGAGGATGGAGGTGGAGGTGCAGGTGGAGGTGCAGGTGGAGGTGGAGGTGCAGGTGCAGGTGGAGGTGGAGGTGCAGGTGGAGGTGGAGGTGCAGGTGCAGGTGGAGGTGGAGGTGCAGGTGGAGGGCAGGTGGAGGGAGGTGCAGGTGGAGGTGGAGGTGCAGGTGGAGGTGCAGGTGGAGGTGCAGGTGAGTGGTGGAGGTGGAGGTGCAGGTGGAGGTGGAGGTGCAGGTGCAGGTGGAGGTGCAGGAGGTGGAGGTGAGGTGGAGGTGGAGGTGCAGCGGTGGAGGTGGAGGTGCAGGTGGAGGTGGAGGTGCAGGTGGAGGTGCAGGTGGAGGTGCAGGTGGGGTGGAGGTGCAGGTGGAGGTGGAGGTGCAGGTGGAGGTGCAGGGCAGGTGCAGGTGCAGGTGGAGGTGCAGGTGGAGGTGCAGGTGCAGGTGGAGGTGCAGGTGCAGGTGGAGGTGGAGGTGCAGGTGCAGGTGCAGGTGGAGGTGCAGGTGGAGGTGCAGGTGGAGGTGCAGGTGGAGGTGGAAGTGCAGGTGCAGGTGGAGGTGCAGGTGGATGGGGGGTGTGGAGGTGGAGGTGGAGGTGGAGGTGGAGGTGCAGGTGCAGGTGGAGGTGGAGTGGCGTCGGCTGAGTCTCTGTGGTCTTAGCTGCTAGCTTCGTCCCAGCATGTTGTTTCTGCAGATGAGATGTGAATGACTGGTCTGGGCAGTAGATAGGCTCTTTGACCCGCCAGGACACAACTTACATTTAACTAAAACGTTCTTTTCTTTGTGCTCGACAAAAGTGAAATAGTGAGAATATCTCCAGGTGGAGAGAAACTAGACTCGAGCTCCGCCGCGCCGCCATGATAGTCTTGTTAGTAAACAACACAAACACGCCCACAGCGCGTCTCCGCATGTGACACAGGAAGTATCTAAGTACATTTACTCAAGTACTTAAGTACAGTTCTCATCTCTGTTCGCCTGGCTGTTGACTATTAAAAAAACTAGCGCAGTAACGCACCATGTAGTCACGGTAACTGAGTTACTGAAGTACTAGTTACAGTCATCTTGGTCCCCGCGGACGTAAATGCATGTTTTGTTGTTTTAAGAATCAGTAAATGTCTTGTTTACATGTCTGAATATCTTTCTCAAACATCTGTCTGGTGTTTCTCTTTCATTAAACTAAGACTATAGGAGAGTGTCGTCTACGTCCAATAACTCCAAGTGGCATTCAAATTAATATTGTTAAGTGGCAGTGTGAGAAGCTAATGTTAGATAAATCACCTGTGAGAGGAAAGGCTCTGCAGGGCAGTGCTGCTGAGATGCAGATGGCTGTGCAAGTAGGGCTGGCCGCCTTCACTTGGATCCCAAGTCTAGATACGCTTCAGCCCAAGTCACTTTAATACAAAAAAATGCATCTACTGGCATCATGTTGAAGAAAGAACCTGTGGAATATTCTGCAACCAATCAGATGCTGTGACCGGTAGCAGTGCAACAACAACACTGCCATCATCCCTCGAGGGTGCGATGACGGACAGTTGGGTCAAAGCAATCTGAAATTGCAAGAACTACTATATATATTTCTCCTTTGAAAGGAAAGGGAGTAGGGCTGCTCAATTAATCGTATTTTAATCGCAATTACGATTATGGCTTGCAACGATTACGAAAACAACGTAATCGAAATAAAACGATTATTTTTGTATTATTATTATTTATTTTTTTATTGGTTTTTCAGTTGAATTATACGTAAAGCTCACTGAAATCTCCATCTCATCAGACAAACCGTAGATCTCCATCTCATCAGACAAACCGTAGATCTCCATCTCATCAGACAAACCGTAGATCTCCATCTCGTCAGACAAACCGTAGATCTCCATCTCATCAGACAAACCGTAGATCTCCATCTCATCAGACAACCGTAGATCTCCATCTCTCTCGTGTTGGCGGAAAACAAACGAGTACTTTTTGCATAAATTAGTCAGAAATGATTTTTGTGCAAAAGTCGTGAAAACATGCGCAGCTTCAGACCGTAGCACTTCCTTCATATCATACACACCTGCTCTACGGTGCTTCGGACTGACGTGCGCATGCTCACGTGCACAGACCCCGCGGCACACCCTTATCTCTGCCGCCATGTGACGCGTCTGCAGGAGGCCGTAAAGTGAAGGTCACCTTGTGTTTGGCCCCTGCTGATGAACTGCAACGCTCTCCAAGGACCCTCCGCAGCCGACTGCCGCCGATCAGTGCACTACATCAGAGCCGCTATGGCACCCGGGGGCGTGTGTGTGTGTGTGTGTGTGTGGTGTTGTGTGTGTGTGGTGTGTGTGTGTGTGTGTGGTGTGTGTGTGTGGTGTGTGTGGTGTTTGTGTGTGTGTGTGGTGTGTGTGGTTGTGTGTCTGCATACCGACTCACACACGGATATCTCAGCTGCAGATTCTTTATCAGTTTGAGCGAAAACATTTATCTTAACCTGCTGGGTTTCTTTGAAAGGCCTTTGTTATTGCTCTGAGCCTTCCTGTGTGTGTGTGTGTGTGTGTGTGTGTGTGTGTGTGTGTGTGTGTGTGTGTGTGTGTGTGTGTGTGCGTGCGTGCGTGCGTGTGTGTGTGCGTGCGTGCGTGTGTCTGATACCTTCCTTTAGTAATGCAGTTATTTGCTCAGGCTTTATTGTCGTCACGTTAAGGCCGCTGAGCTGAGCTGGATTCGTCCCTCGTCGTCTCTACGGAATGAAAATCAGGATTTTCCGGCTAAATGTCGTTTATATAATCCTCAGCACTTTTGACCCTCTAAATGTTGACCAAATGACTCTAGGACGTTGACCTTCTCTTGGTTTGCATAAAGGTGTTGTTGTTGTTGTTGTTGTTGTTGTTGTTGTTGTTGTTGTTGTTTGTGAATGCGTGTCTACAATCATCCAGCAGAATGAAAGCCTGCAGCCAGCAACAGCTAAGTTCACCTTCAAAAACTCCAGATTACAACTGGAACCTGCCTCCTCCTCCTCTCCTCCTCCTCCTCCTCCTCCTCCTCCTCCTCCTCCTCCTCCTCCTCCTCTTCCTCTCGTCACTCCCCTCTCCCCCAGTGTTGTGTCTTCACCTCGGCTGTCTGACCCTCACAGCCCTGAGAGCCTGAGGACTGCAGCCTTCCCTCTCAGGCGTGTGAGGCGGCGTGAGCCCCTCGGAGCAGGATCGACCACACGTCTGATATCTTTAGCTCGTCGTGTCCTCGTCTCACGGCGTCTCTCTTTTATCTGCTCTATAAATGATAAACATAATTCCCCACTCCCAGCACGAAGGTATGGAGGAGGACTGCGGCGTGATGTAACAATGCTGAGCCGCCGGTGTTCCTGCATGGCTTTAGAGAGGGCGGTGCGACTACATCTCGCTCAGTGTGTGGTCTATAGGACATGTCTGATGTAGGACACTTCAGAGGTGGCACTGCAGAGAGACGATGCTTCATCTTGTTGAGTCAAAGCATCTGACTTTGAGCTGGATCTCAGATTCAACACATATTTATTTACGTATTTAATAGAAAATCACCAACTGACATCAGAAAACACTTTGAGTATTAACGGCTTATTTTGTAACATCTAAATAATAATAATAATAATAATAATAATAATAATAATACGTGGGACTTTTATAGCGCTTTTCATGGAACTCAAAGACGCTTTGACAGAGAATTAAGAGGAGCAAAAAGACAAGAGAAAACAAAATATAAATAAAATAGATAACAAAGAAATACATAAAGAGATAAACAGAACAGAACATAGGGGGGGGGGGTCAGAGGTCGAATGCAGTGTTGAACAGGTGGGCTTTGAGAGATGTTGTGAACGCTGTGAAGGAGGAGGAGCCTCTGATGGACTGGGGTAGTGAGCTCCAGAGGGGGGGTGCAGCGACGGAGAAGGCTCTGCCGCCCCGGGACTTGAGGTTGGTCCCTCAAGTCCAGAATATCAGTATGACAATACGACACCCTCTGTCCTCAGACCCTCTGTCCTCAGACCCTCTGTCCTTAGACCCTCTGTCCTCAGACCCTCTGTCCTCAGACCCTCTGTCCTCAACCCTCTGTCCTTAGACCCTCTGTCCTCAGACCCTCTGTCCTTAGACCCTCTGTCCTTAGGCCCCCTATCCTTAGACCCTCTATCCTTAGACCCTCTGTCCTCAGACCCTCTGTCCTCAGACCCTCTGTCCTCAGACCCTCTGTCCTCAGACCCTCTGTCCTCAGACCCTCGGTCCTTAGACCCTCTGTCCTCAGACCCTCTGTCCTTAGACCCTCTGTCCTTAGACCCTCTGTCCTCAGACCCTCTGTCCTTAGACTCTCTGTCCTTAGACCCTCACATCGTAGGAAACACTTCCAGAGAAACCCCACAGTTTAAAGGGAACATGGGAGAAACCGCTGGCAGGACCGCAGAGACAGGTTCAGCCAAGCCTCCAAGTATTTCACCTCAACTTGTTTACCATATCTCTGCAAAGGGCTTTTGGAGCCGCCTGTCTCCAGAGTGTGAGGAGAGGGAGGAGGGAGGAAAGAGGGAGGAGGGAGGAAAGAGGGAGGGAGTCAGCATAGCCAAATGAAAAGAAATCTAAATCTTGCAATTAATCTGCTCATCCCCCGGCGGGCAGATGTTGCAGCAGGTCAGGGGAATAAATAGACCAGAAGGGGGAAGAAGAACGTCATGGCCGCCCCTTCAAACGTCACAGCAGACCTCTGCATAATCACGCTGGCTGCCCTTCCCGCCACCTTGTCTAAATCTTTGCTGTGTTTCTCTCTTCCCGTCCGCACCAACCATCTGGGATCGGGGGGTCTGATCGCTCACCGAGACGCCAGTAACGCTCGAGTCTGTCTTTGTGCCCTAGAAAATTACTCATCCTTGACTACAGGCTGTTGACCACCGAGAGAGAAGAGACTCGTCATCAGAAGGAACGGGCACCAACTGATAACTGGAGTTTAGCGTACTTTGACTATTGGCTTTGAGTGTTTACTGGCGCCCTTACTTTAACCTTGGGAAAGTGCATGAAGACTAAATGAACACATGACGTCTAAATATGCAACTTGAAGATTTATACAGTGCATCCAATGTTTGCTTATCTTCTTGATATGTCATGCAAGATTTCAAAAGTGCTTCTAACGTTGATAGCACGAGTTTTTCTACGGTATTGTTCTCAATACAGTAGAAGAAGAACTGTATATTTACCAGTGCACATGTGGACTATCGGCTTAAAAGCAATCGATTGCACAAAAGTGACAAATATTATGTATTTATTATGCATAAAATATGTGAATCTCAAAAAGAAGAATGATGGTTTAAGCTGGATTTGGCTTAATAATAGTCTGTATTGCTCTTACAGGCAGATCCATACAATATCAATAGCTGGTCTAAACTGGTTGCTACACGATGCCAGATCAGGGGTGTCAAACTCAATTTCATCGCGGCCCACATCAGCATTATGGTTGCACTCAAAGGGCCGGTTGTAACTTTAAGACTATATAAAAATACATATATAAATATTTAATATATATAAAATAATGTATTATATGACATCATTGCCTCTGCATTGGATTATCATCGGATAGGGTAATAACTTCATAATTAACTACGTCTGAAAGCAGAAGTCGAGGGCAAGTCTCTTCAGTGCGTATGTCCCAAAATGATTTAAAAAGAAAAGCCAAATTCTGGAGAAAAAAGAAATAGAAGTGACATTTTGAAATAAAATCTAATTCTGAGAAAAAGGAATTCTATGAAAAAATGCATATTTTGAAGAAAAGAGAAAAAAGTCATATTTGAGATGCATTGTGGGACATGTAGTTTATGGGCAACGTGCTTCTGTATCATGCAACCGTATAATAAACATATTATATTCTTTACAAGCTCTTGTGAGGGCCACATAAAATGAAGTCGCGGGCCGAATGTGGCCCCCGGGCCTCGAGTTTGACACCCCTGTGCTAGATGTTCGTGCACCTTCTCGAATATGAAAATATATTCTACTTCATTACATGAAATGCTTTTTAGACTCGTCTTTTGTTCATGCTTTCGCACCACGTCTCTTCTTCGGGTATTTCCCTGATGGGAGACGAAGCGTCCTCAGTAGTGTGAGGGCTTTGGTTGAACTCACATGTTACTGAACCTGCAGCCAATAGGAAGCTAAAGACCTGTCCGTCCCGCTCTCCGTGTATCCAAGAGACACTGATGCAGGTTTCTAATGACCCGCACAGACGTCCATGTCCTCACCTCGCACATCGCCGCAGTCTCTCATCGATGACAGGGAACTGAAAACTGCGAGTGAGGATGAATACCTCCTCGTTAGCCTCGGAGTGTGCGACTCCTGCCCTCGTTAATCTCTAATGCACTCATTTAACGAACAGGGGACATTTTAAGGAACCTCCTTCCCAGGTTTTAATCTACGGCTCAATTTGCCGTCCTTCCCGAGGAATACAGATCGTTCCGCCGCGCTGTAATCATCTCGCTCGGCACGATCTGATTAACAAGATAACTTTATTTCAGGTGGACCTCGCCGACAGGGACATCAGATAAAGAGAAGGAGGACAGGGTGGCATAAAGAATACACAATTAGGTATTTCCCCGGCCATATAGACTTTGAAGCATGCATATAGACTTTAAAGCATGCTTATAGACTTTCCGGGGCTTCTGAAGTGCAGTAATTGAGTTATTTCAACCAATAACTCGTTTTATCGCTGCACACACACCGCTATGTCCTTCAGTGTGGCGCGAACGACTTCTTCGTCTTCTTCTTTTCGAAAGCAATGAAATAATGATAGGTGTCTGAAATGGCTTGTCTCCATATCTGCTGAGAGCGTATGGATTATCTCCGTCTGAAGTGGCTGAAGTTTCGTCTCCTTTGATAGCAGGCCAAGGATGCTGGAAATATTCATAGATCTATTTTCAAGGCGAGCTAACTATATACGGAGGGCGTGAAAAGAGTGGAGCGCAGGGGCTCGTACCGAGAGATGGATTAAGCGTGTGTTTTCCTCGTCTTTGCAAAATGGAAATGATTGATTTGGCTATTACGTCTTTACAGGAAATAGAATTGTGTTTTTTGCCCCAGACTGCGGATAAATCTGCTTTTAGGGTTTCCATTAACGTTGCCAGAGTGTGTTCCCATTGTGGATCGCTATATGGATTAGAGGGAATCTCAGTGTGCATAAATCTTTTCATCAAGGCTGTCCGGCCTGCGTCACGATGTAATCTTAAATGATGTAAGTCAGACTCCAGCCTTCATGTGAAATCTCTCCGTTGTCTCATTTTCCCCTCAACACTTTGTTGTCTCATTTGAATAAAGAGTCTTCTTTTATCACTGATTTAATTGTCAAGTATATTGAGCTACATGCTACGTGTGTACGTGGTAGTATTAGCCGGCATCAAGTAGTACTCCCTTTTTTAGATTAGACGCCATAACATTTGCCATCAAGCATCAATTGCAAGAAAGCACCTGGATGTATTGTAACCTTTTGCCATAAACTATATTCTTTTGATTAAAACATGTAGACAATTCTTTAGTTCTTTGTACGTGAAGCAAATACAAATTCGAGGAGAACTTGAAGAACGCAGACTTTTGCCAAGGCAGTTTCCATAAGTGGAAAATAATTGTGGCATCTGCCTCGTGAACCTGTACTTTCTACTTCTTACATGTTGAACTCAAATACCTGTACTTTCTACTTCTTAGATGTTGAACACAAATACCTGTACTTTCTACTTCTTACATGTTGAACTCAAATACCTGTACTTTCTACTTCTTACATGTTGAACCCAAATACCTGTACTTTCTACTTCTTACATGTTGAACTCAAATACCTGTACTTTCTACTTCTTACATGTTGAACTCAAATACCTGTACTTTCTACTTCTTACAGTTGAACCCA
Source organism: Chaenocephalus aceratus (assembly GCA_023974075.1). Lineage (NCBI taxonomy): Eukaryota > Metazoa > Chordata > Actinopteri > Perciformes > Channichthyidae > Chaenocephalus > Chaenocephalus aceratus. Next base: position 186,576 of record JAMFTG010000120.1, on the reverse strand, counting down.
AATACCTGTACTTTCTACTTCTTACATGTTGAACTCAAATACCTGTACTTTCTACTTCTTACATGTTGAACTCAAATACCTGTACTTTCTACTTCTACATGTTGAACTCAAATACCTGTACTTTCTACTTCTTACATGTTGAACTCAAATACCTGTACTTCTACTTCTCACATGTTGAACACAAATACCTGTACTTTCTACTTCTTACATGTTGAACTCAATACCTGTACTTCTACTTCTCTCATGTTGAACTCAAATACCTTTACTTTCTACTTCTCACATGTTGAACTCAAATACCTGTACTTTCTACTTCTTACATGTTGAACCCAAATACCTGTACTTTCTACTTCTTACACGTTGAACACAAATACCTGAACTTTCTACTTCTTAAGAATGCAGACTTTTGCCAAGGCTGTTTCCATAAGTGGAAAATAATTTGTGTGTCTGCCTCGTGAATTGGATCTGCTCCAAAAGCGTCATCCTTCTGCAGAGTTCAATGAAAATTGGACGAGTAGTTTTACTGTAATTCTGCTGATGAACAAACCGAGCTCAAGCTGTAAGTCATAAACCTAACGACTGCAATAACAAATGAAACATGCAAAGAATAGGAACAGTTATACTGCGCACTGTGTCAAAGTATACATCCCAAGTGTGCTGTTGAAGTCGGTGCATGTCTAATTATGAGTGTGTGTGAGAGGAGGAACAGCTGAGGTTCGCAGGTGTTCCTCGTAAATCAGGTCAGGTCTTGCCCCGATGAAGTTGTTTGGAAACAAGTGAAGGTGTGTTGCAAAGTGATTAGCATCCGTCCTGAGGGGACCATGGACGTCTGTGTGAAATGTCAAAGCTCTCCATCAGAGAGTCTGCAGCAGATAATTAAGTACATTGTTTCTGGTACTGTATCAGTACTTTACTCCACTCCACTTTTACTTTTACTTTAATACCTGTACTTTCTACTTCTTACATGTTGAACTCAAATACCTGTACTTTCTACTTCTCACATGTTGAACTCAAATACCTGTACTTTCTACTTCTCACATGTTGAACACAAATACCTGTACTTTCTACTTCTTACATGTTGAACTCAAATACCTGTACTTTCTACTTCTTACATGTTGAACTCAAATACCTGTACTTTCTACTTCTTACATGTTGAACACAAATACCTGTACTTTCTACTTTTCACATGTTGAACTCAAATACCTGTACTTTCTACTTCTTACATGTTGAACTCAAATACCTGTACTTCTACTTCTCTCATGTTGAACTCAAATACTGTACTTTCTACTTCTTACATGTTGAACTCAACTACTGTACTTTCTACTTCTTACATGTTGAACTCAAATACCTGTTACTTTCTACTTCTTACAAGTTCAACACAAATACCTGTACTTTCTACTTCTACATGTTGAACTCCAATACCTGTACTTTCTTACTTCTTCACATGTTCAACCAAATACCTGTTACTTTCTACTTCTTACATGTTGAACACAAATACCTGTTACTTTCTACTTCTTACATGTTAAACTCAAATAACCTGTACTTTCTACTTCTTACATGTTGAACTCAAATACCTGTACTTTCTACTTCTTACATGTTGAACCCAAATACCCTGTACTTTCTACTTCTTACATGTTGAACACAAATACCTGTACTTTCTACTTCTTAAATGTTGAACTCAAATACCTGTACTTTCTACTTCTTACATGTTGAACTCAAATACCTGTACTTTCTACTTTATCTCATGTTGAACTCAAATACCTGTACTTTCTACTTCTTACATGTTGAACTCAAATACCTGTACTTTCTACTTCTCTCATGTTGAACTCAAATACCTGACTTTCTACTTCTTAAATGTTGAACTCAAATACCTGTACTTTCTCAGGGTGTCCGCGGGGTCTTAAAAGTATTAAAAGTTGATAAATCAATTTAGCGAAAATTAAGGCTATTAAAAAGTATTAAAAAGTATTAAACGGCATTTTCCAAGGTATTAAGAAGGTCCACAGCAACGACAACATGAAACACCCTTTAATTTACTGAAACAACATGTCGGGAAACCCCCTCAAGGTGGCCCCATGCAGAGCGTGCCATAAAATGCTGCTTCTTATTTTAAGTTTCGTTGCCTTTCTCCGCTCTGTGGGGGGGGGGGGGTTATCTGCTGGTGGACTACCTGAGAGATATACAGCAGGAGAACACGCCGTCCACCGCGGAGAATAAACAGAAGGGCAACCATGCTCCGGGGTCTTCTTCTCTGCTTTTCGTGTATTTTGTGGCGGCAGCAGCGCCACTTACAGGCCTGGCATATGTACTACAGCGTTTCTGGCGTTTCCAGCATTTCCAGCGGTCTAGTGTGAACGGACACGTTAATGAATCGAATGCGTCTGAACGGAAGACTTTTTTGCGTATGTGTTTTTACTGTATGCGTCCTCGTGGGGCCGGGGTCTAAGCTAAACTATATCCGGTAACAGAGATCTGCTATTTTAAAGTAAGGTCAACACATATCGACCCTAAATATAGTCTATATTAAGAATGAGAAAAGTCTTAACATATATATCGTTTTTTGTAAACATATGACAAATGTGTGAGGGTGATGACGTCAGAGCATCGTCCTATGTGCCGGGCTTAGCCCGGGACAGCCCCAGCCCAATTTAACCCCTGGGTATTTGTGAGGGAGCTCCTATATGGCATTACCCCGTCTTAAAATGTATGGAAAGGGTCTTAAAAAAGGTCTTAAAAGGTATTAAATTTGACTTCAGGATTCCTGCATATACCCTGTTTCTACTTCTTACATGTTGAACTCAAATACCTGTACTTTCTACTTCTTACATGTTGAACTCAAATACCTGTACTTTCTACTTCTCTCATGTTGAACTCAAATACCTGTACTTTCTACTTCTTACATGTTGAACTCAATACCTGTACTTTCTACTTCTTACATGTTCAACACAAATACCTGTACTTTCTACTTCTTACATGTTGAACCCAAATACCTGTACTTTCTACTTCTTACATGTTCAACACAAATACCTGTACTTTCTACTTCTTACATGTTGAACCCAAATACCTGTACTTTCTACTTCTTACATGTTGAACACAAATACCTGTACTTTCTACTTCTTACATGTTGAACTCAAATACCTGTACTTTCTACTTCTTACATGTTGAACTCAAATACCTGTACTTTCTCAGGGTGTCCGCGGGGTCTTAAAAAGTATTAAAAGTTGATAAATCAATTTAGCGAAAATTAAGGCTATTAAAAAGTATTAAAAAGTATTAAACGGCATTTTCCAAGGTATTAAGAAGGTCCACAGCAACGACAACATGAAACACCCTTTAATTTACTGAAACAACATGTCGGGAAACCCCCTCAAGGTGGCCCCATGCAGAGCGTGCCATAAAATGCTGCTTCTTATTTTAAGTTTCGTTGCCTTTCTCCGCTCTGTGGGGGGGGGGGGGGTTATCTGCTGGTGGACTACCTGAGAGATATACAGCAGGAGAACACGCCGTCCACCGCGGAGAATAAACAGAAGGGCAACCATGCTCCGGGGTCTTCTTCTCTGCTTTTCGTGTATTTTGTGGCGGCAGCAGCGCCACTTACAGGCCTGGCATATGTACTACAGCGTTTCTGGCGTTTCCAGCATTTCCAGCGGTCTAGTGTGAACGGACACGTTAATGAATCGAATGCGTCTGAACGGAAGACTTTTTTGCGTATGTGTTTTACTGTATGCGTCCTCGTGGGGCCGGGGGTCTAAGCTAAACTATATCCGGTAACAGAGATCTGCTATTTTAAAGTAAGGTCAACACATATCGACCCTAAATATAGTCTATATTAAGAATGAGAAAAGTCTTAACATATATATCGTTTTTTGTAAACATATGACAAATGTGTGAGGGTGATGACGTCAGAGCATCGTCCTATGTGCCGGGCTTAGCCCGGGACAGCCCCAGCCCAATTTAACCCCTGGGTATTTGTGAGGGAGCTCCTATATGGCATTACCCCGTCTTAAAATGTATGGAAAGGGTCTTAAAAAAGGTCTTAAAAGGTATTAAATTTGACTTCAGGATTCCTGCATATACCCTGTTTCTACTTCTTACATGTTGAACTCAAATACCTGTACTTTCTACTTCTTACATGTTGAACACAAATACCTGTACTTTCTACTTCTTACATGTTGAACACAAATACCTGTACTTTCTACTTCTTACATGTTGAACTCAAATACCTGTACTTTCTACTTCTTACATGTTTAACTCAAATACCTGTACTTTCTACTTCTTACATGTTGAACTCAAATACCTGTACTTTCTACTTCTTACATGTTGAACTCAAATACCTGTACTTTCTACTTCTTACATGTTGAACTCAAATACCTGTACTTTCTACTTCTCACATGTTGAACTCAAATACCTGTACTTTCTACTTCTTACATGTTGAACTCAAATACCTGTACTTTCTACTTCTCTCATGTTGAACTCAAATACCTGTACTTTCTACTTCTCTCATGTTGAACTCAAATACCTGTACTTTCTACTTCTTACATGTTGAACCCAAATACCTATACTTTCTACTTCTTACATGTTGAACTCAAATACCTGTACTTTCTACTTCTTACATGTTGAACTCAAATACCTGTACTTTCTACTTCTTACATGTTGAACTCAAATACCTGTACTTTCTACTTCTTACATGTTGAACTCAAATACCTGTACTTTCTACTTCTTACATGTTGAACTCAAATACCTGTACTTTCTACTTCTCTCATTTCCAAACAGCTGGTTCCTTTAGTCTGAATGTGTGTTGGTGCGTGGTCATTATTCTTTAGAGTCACTGCGTGCCTATTGGTTGGAACACGATCCGTGTATCCATCACTTCCTGGTCTTCTCTAAAGAAGAGGGACCAATGGAAACGTTGTCATGTTGCCGTTGGTCACCATGGAAACATTCATTAGCTAACAATGACATTATTGTTCTATTGATATAGAGGGAGGGCAGGTACTCTTTAAAACAGCTGCTAGCTATGGGTACTTTTTAGTGAAGGACACTTCAAAGCCTCTTTACTTTGACTTGAGTAAAGAAGTTTAGTCAGTACTTCTACTTTCACCAGAGTACTTTCAAACACGAGTATCTGTACTTCTACTTGAGTAAAGTATGTGTGTACTTTTGCCCTCTCTGGTCTGCAGCAGAGTGGTGGACGACGCTAACTCCGAGCTGCTCTTCCCATCACATTAATTAAATATAATTCATCGTCCTCCGGCGGCAGCCGCTCCATCTGGTCCCTCCGCTCCGCGTGGAGCCATGTTCTTCTGCTTTAGCTACCGCAGCCTGCAGCCTTATTAGCACCAACAAATGCGTTCTTGACACTAATTACAGCTTCACAGCGAGCGGACCGATGAAAGGCAGCAATCTCCCCATCAGTGAGGGGGGGGGGGGCAATGAACAATGGATCCTCTTCTTCAGGCTTAAAGGTCAAAGGTGGCCTCCTCAAAGGAAGCAGATCTGGAGGAGTAAAGGATGGGAGGCTAACGGAAGAGAGGTCATTCAGAGGGGACGTCGTTCTGTCTTTATAACGGGTTGAAGGAAGTCAAACCCCGGGGTTTAGTGGAGAGGAGATGAGTTAGGATTCCTCGGCTGATGCTACTATCCCCCCTCTCTCATTTCATTTCTCTCCAGTCGTATACCGGATCGTATCGTCTTAGAAAAGTTATATTCTCCCGCGAAGGTCCAGCAACATGTGCACATTCCACTTGTTACAGTACATGCATACAGTTGTATTTGTGGTTTGTTTTAAAATAACTTTTGAATTGAGTGTTGGATTCCTTGCTACAGATTTGATAAAGATTTTTAATCTCCAAATAACCCTAAAAAAAACCACAATTCTAATGAAACTATTATCGTATCAAGTCGTGCATGTTGTGTCGCCTCAAATCATATTCACCTTTTTTAATTTTTTTATTTTGTGGTCAATAATAATAATAATATATATTTTTTCTTAAAATAATAATTTTAACAAAGACAACAAAAAAACGATTCAAAATAAAATACATTCTCGAGTCGTCTCTGTCACCTCAATGCAATTACAAAAAAGCCCTCTGTGAATAGCCCTCCTCCGGCTTCACTGAAGCTGCACCCATCTTTCTTTGTCGTAGTTTTCATCGTATTCTGCCTCAACGTGCTTCCCAGTAGGGCGTAATGAAGGCAAACAAGGATGGTGACAAGTTGCCGATTCCTTGGCCCCGCCCACACTTGTGTTGGTTGATTGACATCCGACACAGCCAATGGTGATAGCCCTCTCTTGTTTACTACACTGCCATTGGTTGAAATGCAAGTTTTAGAATGGCGAGTGTCAATCAAAGGACTTAGGCTCGAATTTGAAGACAAGTTTTGAAAATACTGAACAGTCCTGCTGCACAACAAGCGGAAAGTGAAAAGACATTATTACTAGTGGTGCACGATAATTATCGGCCCGATAATTATCGATATTAGGAATTATGACGTCATCCCGATAAACCCGATAACACTATTAATAGCCCCGATAATATACAATTTTTTTTTGTGGGTAAAAAGAAGGAAAGAGATCCT
>JAMFTG010000120.1:115000-172500 GCA_023974075.1 Chaenocephalus aceratus | reverse complement strand
ACTCTGGCAGCCATGATGTCCTCTGCTGCTGTTCATCAAGCAGTGGACATCATCTCAGGAAAGCTCTTAAACAAAGACACACACACACACACACACACGCAGAAACACGGGCATCCAGCGTTCCCTACAGGACTATCCTCTTTACATGCATGTCGATGGTATGTGAGTTCTCCGGTGTCACGGGGCTTCTTCTTCGATGACGTAAAGCGAGACAGAAACAAACGATTGACTTGCTTTGCAGGAACGACCTCGTAAAGAGGGATTTCGCTGAACGTTGCAAACAACTGGATCTCTGTGTATCTTTCATGGAAGTGTAGCGTTAGCAGCCTGGCTAGCAGTTACTGTTCAAAGCAAAAGGGTTCATCATTTGGATCCCAAATTAAAATACGAACCAAATCTCTGTGCTTCTATGAAGGCGGAGCTAAACTAAACTGGTTTGCTGACTTTCCCGAAAGCATGTTAGCCAAAAGACTGTCTATTACACCAGAAAATACCCTTTTTGCATCGAGCAGAAGCATATAGCTAAATATTATGCAGATTTGGATTCTAGGCCTTTCAAATAATAGCATGGCCTTCAAAGTAAGCATGTTGTGTTACCTACTGGTCATGTGTCGCCTCTACTGTCAACGGGCCTCTTAAACCGTTCAGAGTTTCCACAGATAATGTTATTTTCCAGTTGTTCTGCTGACTTGGATTCAGACTGGCCAACCCTCCCGACTTCATAGCCCTCTCATATTTCTCCCGCATTTCTCACGATTTCTGACACCATCTGATTTACTCGGGCCTGTCCACTCCGAGTAGGGAATGAGTCCTTACCCCAAGTGAAGGAGTTCAAGTATCTCGGGGTCTTGTTCTCGAGTGAGGGAACAATGGAGCGTGAGATGGGCCGGAGAGTCGGAGCAGCGGGAGCGGTACTGCAGTCGCTTTACCGCACCGTGTGACGAGAAGGGAGCTGAGCCAGAAGGCAAAGCTCTCTGTCTACCGGGCCGTTCCTACCCTCACCTACGGTCATGAAGGATGGGTCATGACCGAAAGAACGAGATCGCGGATACAAGCGGTCGAGATGGGTTTTCTCCGCAGGGTGGCTGGCGTCTCCCTTAGGGATAAGGGGAGAAGTTCGGTCATCAGGGAGGGACTCGGAGTTGAGCCGCTCCTCCTTCGCGTCGAAAGGAGCCAGTTGAGGTGGTTCGGGCACCTAGTTAGGATGCCACCTGGGCGCCTCCCTATGAGGTGTTCCAGGCACGTCCAGCTGGGAGGAGACCGAGGGGTAGACCTAGGACCAGGTGGAGGGATTATATCTCTTCTGGCCTGGGAGCGCCTGGGACCCCCCAGTCAGAGCTGGTTGATGAGGGGAAAGGGACGTTTGGGGCTCTCTGCTGGAACTGATACCCCCGAGACCCGACCCCGGATAAGCGGAGAAGATGGATGGATGTTTCCACTCGGACTTAATACAGATACACCATTGTTTGGTTTCCATGGTAGCACGTCCTTTAGTAGCCGCGCAGCTGAAAGTCTGAGAGGGTGAGGAAGATATATCCACAGAACAAGAATCGACAGCTCGACCCTCTGCTCACCTCCAACTCGACACCCCACCTGCGCGGTGGTTTTGAAATGCTCCCGATTTCTGAGGTCTCAAGGTTGGCAAGCATGCTTGGATTAGCTATTGTAGGATATTTCCTCTTAGTGAAATGCTTTCTAGTAAGCAGTGGCTTTTATTGTGAAAGTGCATTTGTGGACAACGTGGGAACAATAAAGAGTTCAATCAGTCGAGGAAGCCACGGTGTAAATAATTGATACCTTCAGAAGTATGTGCACAGCTCCAAAGCTGTCCTCTTCCCTTTGTGCGTCTCGTATCAAGCCCCAGTATCCATCCATCCATCCATCTTCTCCCGCTTAATCCGTGGTCGGTCGCGGGGGTAGCAGTTCCAGCAGAGAGCCCCAAACTTTCTTTTCCCTGGCGACATCAACCAGCTCTGACTGGGGGGTCCCAAGGCGCTCCCAGGCCAGCCAAGAGATATAATCCCTCCACCTGGTCCTAGGTCTACCCTTGGTCTCTTCCCAGCTGGACGTGCCTGGAACACCTCCCTAGGGAGGCGCCCAGGTGGCATCCTAACTAGGTGCCCGAACCACCTCAACTGGCTCCTTTCGACGCGAAGGAGGAGCGGTTCAACTCCGAGTCCCTCCCTGATGACCGAACTTCTCACCTTATCTCTAAGGGAGACACCAGCCCACCCGGCGGAGGAAACCCATCTCGGCCCGCTTGTATCCGCGATCTCGTTTCTTTCGGTCATGACCCATCCTTCATGACCGTAGGTGAGGGTAGGAACGAAAATGGCCCGGTAGACAGAGAGCTTTGCCTTCTGGCTCAGCTCCCTTTTCGTCACAACGGTGCGGTAAAGCGTTATATCGTATCGCATTTCAAGTGACAATGTAAACAGGGGTGTCAAACTCAATTTCATCACGGGCCACATTAACATTATGGTTGCACTCAAAGGGCCGGTTGTGTAACTATACAAATATAAATATAAATATATAATATATATAAAATAATGTATTATAATACATTATTGCCTCTGAATTAGATTATTATCGGATAGGATAATAACTTAGTAATTAACTGCGTCTGAAAGCAGAAGTCCAGGGCAAATAATGGCAAGCCTCTTTAGTGCGCATGTCACAAAACGAGATGCATTGTGGGACATGTAGTTTATGGGCAACCTGCTTCTGTAAATCGCCCATGTAACCGTATAATAAACATTATATTCTTTGCAAACTCTTGTGGGGCCACATAACATGAAGTCGCGGGCCAGATTTGGCCCCCGGGCCTTGAGTTTGACACCCCTGATGTAAAGGAACAAGTTGTCTATTGTGTGAAACCGTGTGTTCAGAAGTAAACCCGCCTCGTCGGAGCAGTAAAGCCTCTGAGTGGACGAGAGCTTTCCGTCCTCTTACGACATTTTCCAATCCACCGTCAGCTCTGAGGAGCTTCTCAAAGAGCGGCACGCTGCGAGGGCTTTTCACTTAATGAAACAGAATCGATATTTGGCATCGATCGGGGATGTTCTGGGCGCGCGGTGCGCCTCGACGGGCCCTGCTCGGTGCATACATGTCGTGTTTGAAGTTGAGTGCGAGGCTGAGCAGTGAGTGGGATCAACGCGGGAATAAAAGGCTGCTAATGCTCATCGTTAGTATAGCTGCTAATGGGCCGGTTGCTAAGTGCTGCTTTCACTGCAGCGTTCTCACACACACACACACACACACACTCACACACACACACACACACACACACACACACAACGTATATTCAACTCTTCCTCCACTTTCGTTATTGTGCAACGAAGTCACATTTAAAGACATCCAAATATCCTGCAACGATATTACGTCGGCTTCATTTTCTGCGTTGCTATTCCTCCTAATGAAGTGTGAATGTATTCAACCTTGTTAGCCGGGGGGCAGAGGGGTGTGTGTGTGTGTTGTGTGTGTGTGTGTGTGTGTGTGTGTGTGTGTGTGGTGTGTGTGTGTGTGTGTGTGTGGTGTGTGTGTGTGTGTGTGTGTTGGTGTGTGTGAGAGTGTGTGAGTGAGAGAGTGTGTGTGTGTGTGTTGTGTGTGTGTGTGTGTGTGTGTTGTGTGTGTGTTTGTGTGTGTGTGTGTGTGTGTGTGTGTGTGTGTGTGTGAGAGTGTGTGTGTGAGTGAGAGAGAGGTGTGTGTGTGTGTGTGTGTGTGGTGTGTGTGTGTGTGTGTGTGTTTGTGATGTGTGTGTTGGTGTGTGTGTGTGTGTGTGGTGTGTTAGCTCGACGTGCTGCAGAGGGGACTTATGTCCTTGTTTCCTTCACTTATGAATGAAAGGAGCTCCCTTGCTGTTCGGGGAGGTCGCTTTAATAAATGGTTTACTGCTGCTCCACAGCTGAGGCGACGCAGCGTAAAAAACCAGAGCAGGAGACACACGGCCCAATTATTTGACCTTGGGTTTGTCGGATGAGAAGCTCAAGCAGCATCACAGACTCAGACTCACAGACTCAGACTCACAGACTCAGACTCACAGACTCAGACTCTCAGACTCAGACTCACAGACTCAGACTCCACAGACTCAGACTCACAGGACTCAGACTCACAGGACTCACAGACTCAGACTCACAGACTCACAGACTCACAGACTCAGACTCACAGACTCAGACTCACAGACTCACAGACTCAGACTCACAGACTCACAGACTCACAGACTCACAGACTCAGACTCACAGACTCAGACTCACAGACTCAGCTACAGACTCAGACTCACAGACTCACAGACTCAGACTCACAGACTCAGACTCAGACGCTCAGACTCACAGACTCAGACGCTCAGACTCACAGACTCAGACTCACAGACTCAGACTCAGACTCACAGACTCAGACTCACAGACTCAGACTCACAGACTCTGACTCACAGACTCTGACTCAGACTCACAGACTCAGACTCACAGACTCAGACGCTCAGGACTCACAGACTCAGACTCACAGACTCAGACTCACAGACTCTGACTCAGACTCACAGACTCAGACTCACAGACTCAGACGCTCAGACTCACAGACTCAGACTCACAGACTCAGACTCACAGACTCAGACTCACAGACTCAGACTCACAGAAGCCCAACACACAAGTTCAGAAAGCACACCAATCACTGCAGGACGGAAAGCTCGAGAACTGTTTCAAGCTCATTAAGAACTAAAACCACATTAAATGATTTATGATCGAGACATTACACCTTTCATGAGAGCATCCATGTTGTGTTGTTTGTTGCCTTGTCTTCTTTCAGACTGGTGCAAGAAAACAAGAAAATCAACATTTAGGTGTTTTTTTTTGTTTTTTTGTGCGTCACTTTTTAGTGTCCCCTGGTCTCCCAGCTGCGTGCATCACTCTTTAGTGTCCCCTGGTCCTCCCAGGCTGTTGCGTCACTCTTTAGTGTCCCCTGGTCTCCCAGCTGTGTGCGTCACTCTTTAGTGTCCCCTGGTCTCCCAGCTTGTGCGTCACTCTTTGGTGTCCCCTGGGTCTTCCAGCTGTGTGCGTCACTCTTTAGTGTCCCCTGGTCTCCAGCTGTGTGCGTCACTCTTAGTGTCCCCTGTCTTCCAGCTGTGTGCATCACTCTTTCGTGTCCCCTGGTCTCAGCTGTGTGCGTCCCTTTTTAGTTGTCCCCTGGTCTTCCAGCTGTGTGCGTCACTCTTTAGTGTCCCCTGGTCTTCCAGCTGTGTGCGTCATCTTTAGTGTCCCCTGGTCTCCCAGCTGTGTGCGTCACTCTTTAGTGTCCCCTGGTCTCCCAGCTGTGTGTGTCACTCTTTAGTGTCGCCTGGTCTCCAGCTGTGTTGCGTCACTCTTTAGTGTCCCCTGGTCTCCCAGCTGTGTGCGTCACTCTTTAGTGTCCCTGGTCTCCCAGCTGTGTGCGTCACTCTTTAGTGTCCCCTGGTCTCCCAGCTGTGTGCGTTACTCTTTAGTGTCCCCTAGTCTCCAGCTGTGTGCGTCACTCTTTAGTGTCCCCTGGTCTCTCAGCTGTGTGCGTCACTCTTTAGTGTCCCTGGTCTCCCAGCTGTGTGCGTCACTCTTTAGTGTCCCCTGGTCTCCCAGCTGTTGTGCGTCTCTCTTTAGTGTCCCCTGGTCTCCAGCTGTTGTGCGTCACTCTTTAGTGTCCCCTGGTCTCCAGCTGTGTGCGTCACTCTTTAGTGTCCCCTGGTCTCCAGCTGTGTGCGTCACTCTTTAGTGTCCCCTGGTCTCCCAGCTGTGGTGCGTCACTCTTTAGTGTCCCCCTGGTCTCCAGCTGTGTGCGTCACTCTTTAGTGTCCCCTGGTCTCCAGCTGTGTGCGTCACTTTTTAGTGTCCCCTGGTCTCCCAGCTGTGTGCGTCACTCTTTAGTGTCCCCTGGTCTCCCAGCTGTGTGCGTCACTCTTTAGTGTCCCCTGGTCTCCCAGCTGTGTGCGTCTCTCTTTAGTGTCCCCTGGTCTCCCAGCTGTGTGCGTCACTCTTTAGTGTCCCCTGGTCTCCAGCTGTGTGCGTCACTCTTTATTGTCCCCTGGTCTCCAGCTGTGTGCGTCACTCTTTAGTGTCCCCTGGTCTCCCAGCTGTGTGCGTCACTCTTTAGTGTCCCCTGGTCTCCAGCTGTGTGCGTCACTCTTTAGTGTCCCCTGGTCTCCAGCTGTGTGCGTCACTTTTAGTGTCCCCTGGTCTCCCAGCTGTGTGCGTCACTCTTTAGTGTCCCCTGGTCTCCCAGCTGTGTACAGAAATGCACCTGCTCTGAGAAGAACTTGTACATCTTTTTGAGATTGACGTTATTAGATGCTTACAAATATAAGAGAGAAGTAGAAGTCTCTATTTTACGACCTGTAGAGATGAAATGCTCCAGGCTGCGTCTTAATCAAGATTGAATTTACCTCGGATCCCACATTAGCCTGGTTTATAGTGTTTCTCTCTCTGCGGATAGGATATGAGTTATTGGGCTTTAAACATGGAGGCAGTGTTTGCTTTTTATTAGTGTGTGTAATAAGAATGATTTGCAAACCCAGGGCAGTTCATTGTGACGGCAACAAAGTATATCAAAAGAAGCTGATGTCTACTCTACACAGGACTATTATTAGAAGATTAATTAAAAGCAGGCTTTAAAGACGTGAGGATTTGCAGAATTTAATGATTTCAATAGTGTCCGTAGCCAGACAGAGGATGTCCTCGGATGATGTGAAGCAGCAGCACTGGTCATAGCTCCATCCTGATTGCATTCTGCTCTCAGCAGCTGCTTTAGAAAAGGCTTTAGAGATCTTGTTCTTCACAGCCACCAGCAGTATTGAGCTTTTTGATAACATTAACCCTGAAAGAACGGTGCGAATAAATGAGATCAGAAAACCTTCATTCCTTTATTAGGGGACATATTAACACATGTTAACACAATAACAATAAAGAAGTACACATTGAAGGCAATGAACATATGTTTCAACATAATAAAAGTAAGTTAACAAACAACAAGTAATGGCATTTTTCAATTTATGATTTTTGAAATAAAATATATAAGTAACTACAGCACGGTCACATGACTTCACGTCACGACCGCTAAGCTAAAGGCGGCTAATGTTGGGCTATAAAGGAAACTACAGCACGGTTACATGACTTCACGTCACGAACCGCTAAGCTAAAGGTGGCTAATGTTGGGCTATAAAGGAACTACAGCACGGTCACATGACTTCACGTCACCACCGCTAAGCTAAAGGAGGCTAATGTTGGGCTATAAAGGAACTACAGCTCGGTCACATGACTTCACGTCACCACCGCTAAGCTAAAAACGGCTAATGTTGGGCTATAAAGGAACTACAGCACGGTCACATGAGTTCACGTCACGACCGCTAAGCTAAAGGCGGCTAATGTTGGGCTATAAAGGAACTACAGCACGGTCACATGACTTCACGTCTCCACCGCTAAGCTAAGGCGGCTAATGTTGGGCTATAAAGGAACTACAGCACGGTCACATGAGTTCACGTCACGACCGCTAAGCTAAAGGCGGCTAATGTTGGGCTATAAAGGAACTACAGCACGGTCACATGAGTTCACGTCACGACCGCTAAGCTAAAGGAGGCTAATGTTGGGCTATAAAGGAACTACAGCACGGTCACATGACTTCACGTCTCCACCGCTAAGCTAAAGGTTGCTAATGTTGGGCTAAAGGAACTACAGCACGGTGACGGTCACATGACTTCACGTCACCACCGCTAAGCTAAAAGAGGCTAATGTTGGGCTATAAAGGAACTACAGCACGGTCACATGACTTCACGTCACCACCGCTACTCTAAAAATGGCTAATGTTGGGCTATAAAGGAACTACAGCACGGTCACATGACTTCACCTCACCACCGCTAAGCTAAAGGCGGCTAATGTTGGGCTATAAAGGAACTACAGCACGGTCACATGACTTCACGTCACCACCGCTACGCTAAAAATGGCTAATGTTGGGCTATAAAGGAACTACAGCACGGTCACATGACTTCACGTCACCACCGCTACGCTAAAGGCGGCTAATGTTGGGCTATAAAGGAACTACAGCATGGTCACATGACTTCACGTCACCACCGCTACGCTAAAAACGGCTAATGTTGGGCTATAAAGGAACTACAGCACGGTCACATGACTTCACGTCTCCACCGCTAAGCTAAAGGCGGCTAATGTTGGGCTATAAAGGAACTACAGCACGGTCACATGACTTCACGTCACCACCGCTACGCTAAAAACGGCTAATGTTGGGCTATAAAGGAACTACAGCACGGTGATGGTCGCATGACTTCACATCACCACCGCTAAGCTAAAGGAGGCTAATGTTGGGCTATAAAGGAACTACAGCACGGTCACATGACTTCACGTCACCACCGCTAAGCTAAAGGCGGCTAATGTTGGGCTATAAAGGAACTACAGCACGGTCACATGACTTCACGTCACCACCACTACGCTAAAAAAATGGCTAATGTGGGCTATAAAGGAACTACAGCACGGTCACATGACTTCACCTCACCACCGCTAAGCTAAAGGCGGCTAACGTTGGGCTATAAAGGAACTACAGCATGGTCACATGACTTCACGTCACCACCGCTACGCTAAAAACGGCTAATGTTGGGCTATAAAGGAACTACAGCACGGTCACATGACTTCACGTCTCCACCGCTAAGCTAAAGGCGGCTAATGTTGGGCTATAAAGGAACTACAGCACGGTGACGGTCCGCATGACTTCACGTCTCCACCGCTAAGCTAAAGGAGGCTAATGTTGGGCTCTAAAGGAACTACAGCTGCGCCGCGCAGCGGGTCTGGTGGAATACTACGAGGCTGCACACACGACGCTCCGCTTCCGCAACGCTTTGAAATGCGCCTGGTGGGTTATGACGCAGGAGGAGGTCGCAGCGCAGCGCAGCCGCTTCCGGTGGGATCAGGGGGTAACTCTCTGCTTTAATCACTAAACTCTCAGAGGTCTAGGGTCGTGGTCGGATTTCGTGTCGTGCACATTCAGCAGCGTGGATTCTTGCCAAAATGTGGGCTTCATGCATGAGAAGCAGCGTCTTCTACATTTGTTATGATTCGTGCAACTTCAAGCGTCTCCGCCCCGGGAAAGAACACTTCATTATCGTCAGTTCATATTAATTTTATTTATTTAAACAGCCCAATATCACAAGTAAAATATTTGCCTTTAGGGGGGTTTATAATCTGTACACTGTGTCCCCAAACAAAGCCTTTCAAAGGGGAGAGAAATGAAAGTGGAAGTCTTTAATTTTATCTGCACAAAAATGGCTGTAATTTTGGTCTTTTTTTTCACAATTTAAAAATAAAACATAATAAAAACTATACAGTGCAAGAAGAGGCAGAACATCTACTGGGCTTTATTGAAGCTATCGCCTAAATAATGTTAACATTCAACCAAAAAAGAAGGTATATCGATTAAAAAGTGATGGAAATGTATTAGAACAACATATAATACAAATAATAAATGTAAAAAAAGGATGGTGAAGGTGTGTGTATTGAATCCAAATAAATAGTATGTTAAATGAGTGAAACAAAACACTATAAATAAGGTAAAACAACATGGATGCATGGATATTAAATACATCGAGAAAAGCAGTTAGATAAATGTTATTTTAGGCGTTTTTCTGTACTATTTTGTAGGTGTTCTATCAGGTGGAAACAGCCCCAACTCCCCTGCTGTCAGGCTGTTAGCTTCAAACCCTCATATGTTCCCATAATAACCGCAGGAGAGTTGCTCAAACAGTGAGTTCTGATAATCCCCGTCTGCGTGTTGGTGCACGTCCCATCGGTTCTCATGTATCTGATCCACAGGGGCATCGATAGCAAGCGGCCGATGAGCAGGATAATTGTAATAGGATTTGAAGAGTATCTTTAGTGAGGATGAACACAGAGTTACTCGCTCTCCCTCGTGTGAGGAGTCGTACGTAAATAATCTGATCCATGGAAACAGTCTGTGTGTGTGTGTGTGTGTGTGTGTGTGTGTGTGTGGTGTGTGTGTGTGTGTGTGTGTGTGTGTGTGTGTGTGTGT
The DNA here is from genome assembly GCA_023974075.1 of Chaenocephalus aceratus. Taxonomy (NCBI): domain Eukaryota; kingdom Metazoa; phylum Chordata; class Actinopteri; order Perciformes; family Channichthyidae; genus Chaenocephalus; species Chaenocephalus aceratus. The sequence goes on along the minus strand of JAMFTG010000120.1, from coordinate 162,456 downwards.
GTGTGTGTGTGTGTGTGTGTGGAAGTGCTGCGAGGGTTTATCGTCTAACACACACCGATTTGTTAATCCTGTACCTGCTCCATCACTGATTACCTGACTCACTTCTCTCTGAAGCACACACACACACACACACACACACACACACACACACACACACACACACCCTTACCCTAATCCTAAACCTAACCAAGTCTTCACCCTAAAATTAATGATCCCCCTTATGGGGACCTCCAATTTGTCCCCATAAGGGAGGCGAGTCCCCACACGTGACTATGTAAAACCGATTTAGGTCCCCACAAGTATAGTAATGCTAGTACACACACACACACACACACACACAACTGTTGGACATTTAGGGCTGTACCCCATGTTGTCTTCACATTGAAAATGATTCATAAGAAACGGTTGTTTGAGTTAATGGTGTTCCTGTAGTGAAGTGGAATGTTGAACATGTTGTTTTTGAGGCCAACACAAACGAATTAAAGCTGCATATTTAATTTGAAGAAATCATGCGGTTCAATGAATGTGAGGTTTTTTTTTACTTTACAACGCTCTGGAGTTTCTGGAAATGTTTAATCGTGTAATGAACAGCAAAAAGAAAAGCTGCACTGAATGTCCTTTAAAACAACATCCTTGATTTGTGATTGTCGACTTTCTGTTTTAATGAAATCGACTTTATTTAATGGAAAGTAAAGTGGAAATGTTTGGATCACAACTTTAGATGATACACAGAGGGACAGACCTGTGTGTGTGTGTGTGTGTGTGTGTGTGTGTGTGTGTGTGTGTGTGTGTGTGTGTGTGTGTGTGTGTGTGTGGTGTGTGTGTGTGTGGTGTGTGTGTGTGTGTGGTGTGTGTGTGTGTGTGTGTGTGTGTGTGTGTGTGTGTGGTGTGTGTCCTCATTTGGATTGATTAAAGGAAGTCTCCCATGAAGAGTGGGGGCGTCCCAATCTGGCCTTCTCAAGGACAGGCCAGCCTATCAATAATGCCGAGCCTCCACCCTCGACCTACACACAATACCACCACCCACACACACACCACACACACACACACACACACAGTATGTAACGCCATGGAAACAGCCCCCATCATCGCTCTCCGGGAACAAAGCCAGCGAAGTCGGTGTTATTCCAGCTCCTTAATCAGCGCTCCAACACGAAGCAGCCCTCGTTGCAGCCGCTCAGTCATTCATACCCTCCGTCTTTTTTTCCCAAAGTCACATTTCTGTTGTGTCGGCTGTTCTCTGGCGGCGGATCCAGCGTGAGTCACTCCTGAAAATAAACACGGTGCGAGGGGTATAGCCCCGGCTGAGATAATCACTCGTGCAACTTTGTCTGGAAATATAAGAAAGATCTCCTCTAATGTCGGTTTCTTTAACGGCTGCTTTTCACAACCTAAAAATATCTGTGTCTCTAAGGGAAATGTATGTCTCCAAAAGAACCTACATATGCAATATTATTGTTGTTAATAATGTTCTATAATAACGTGCAATTACGTATCTGCCATTATGTTTTTTTGCACTACTAAATACTGCTCGTCACTGTACAGTATTTTACATTAATTATGCGACCGTCTATGTTTCTTGGTTATTTAATTGCTCCTTTTCTATGGTTTTTTACTGCAAGATTAGCTTTGAGCTAACACTTCAGGTTCAGGTTCAGGTTATTTATTTGTACCCGTAGGTAGATTCTGTTTGCAGAGAAAAATACAAGGGTTCCATCCTGACACTAAAAACAAACACAAACAACAGACACATCTCTAATAAAGGACTAGTAAAAGTACAAGTATACCCTGCTCAACCAAATCTCAAAAATATTTAAAAAACATTTTAAGAAGGAAAACATGGACATTCAAAATTCACAATTCAAAATTAAATAAATAAATAAAAACAAAACATTGGTACAAAACATTAAAGGGTTACATTCATTTTTCATATTGCAGATAAAAGCAATTTACACTCAAATTGAATGAGGACATTTAATACCTAGCTATTGCTTCCACCTCTAATGTTGGTTTGTTCTATCTAGATTTGAGAATCGGGGCTTTTCCATTCACACGTTTCTATGGTTACGGAGACGAGCGTCAATATGTTTCTGACACCAGACGCGCTGAGCCTCTCGTGAGCAGACGGCCGTGACAAGGTGTCGTTTGGTAATTGGGAGGAAGAGGAGCAAAATGAAATCTGTGTTGAATAGGAGTAGTGGTTAGTGGAGGGGCTCTGTATGATCAAGATCAGGTGGATATCAGTATGTAGTGTCTCTACTTTAAAGAGTCCTCTCCTGCTGATGTTCAGGTGTATATCAGTATGTAGTGTCTCTACTTTAAAGAGTCCTCTCCTGCTGATGTTCAGGTGTATATCAGTATGTGGTGTTTCTACTTTAAAGAGTCCTCTCCTGTTGATGTTCAGGTGTATATCAGTATGTGGTGTCTCTACTTTAAAGAGTCCTCTCCTGCTGATGTTCAGGTGTATATCAGTATGTAGTGTCTCTACTTTAAGAGTCCTCTCCTGCTGATGTTCAGGTGTATATCAGCATGTAGTGTCTCTACTTTAAAGAGTCCTCTCCTGCTGATGTTCAGGTGTATATCAGTGTGTAGTGTCTCTACTTTAAAGAGTCCTCTCCTGCTGATGTTCAGGTGTATATCAGTGTGTAGTGTCTCTACTTTAAAGAGTCCTCTCCTGCTGATGTTCAGGTGTATATCAGTGTGTAGTGTCTCTACTTTAAAGAGTCCTCTCCTGCTGATGTTCAGGTGTATATCAGTATCTCTACTTTAAAGAGTCCTCTCCTGCTGATGTTCAGGTGTATATCAGTATGTAGTGTCTCTACTTTAAAGAGTCCTCTCCTGCTGATGTTCAGGTGTATATCAGTCTGTAGTGTCTCTACTTTAAAGAGTCCTCCTGCTGATGTTCAGGTGTATATCAGTACGTGGTGTCTCTACTTTAAAGAGTCCTCTCCTGCTGATGTTCAGGTGTATATCAGTATGTAGTGTCTCTACTTTAAGAGTCCTCCTGCTGATGTTCAGGTGTATATCAGTACGTGGTGTCTCTACTTTAAAGAGTCCTCTCCTGCTGATGTTCAGGTGTATATCAGTGTGTAGTGTCTCTACTTTAAAGAGTCCTCTCCTGCTGATGTTCAGGTGTATATAAGTATGTAGTGTCTCTACTTTAAAGAGTCCTCTCCTGCTGATGTTCAGGTGTATATCAGTATGTAGTGTCTCTACTTTAAAGAGTCCTCTCCTGCTGATGTTCAGGTGTATATCAGTATGTAGTGTCTCTACTTTAAAGAGTCCTCTCCTGCTGGTGTTCAGGTGTATATCAGTATGTAGTGTCTCTACTTTAAAGAGTCCTCTCCTGCTGATGTTCAGGTGTATATCAGTATGTGGTGTCTCTACTTTAAAGAGTCCTCTCCTGCTGATGTTCAGGTGTATATCAGTATGTAGTGTCTCTACTTTAAAGAGTCCTCTCCTGCTGATGTTCAGGTGTATATCAGTATGTAGTGTCTCTACTTTAAAGAGTCCTCTCCTGCTGGTGTTCAGGTGTATATCAGTATGTAGTGTCTCTACTTTAAAGAGTCCTCTCCTGCTGATGTTCAGGTGTATATCAGTATGTGGTGTCTCTACTTTAAAGAGTCCTCTCCTGCTGATGTTCAGGTGTATATCAGTATGTAGTGTCTCTACTTTAAAGAGTCCTCTCCTGCTGATGTTCAGGTGTATATCAGTACGTGGTGTCTCTACTTTAAAGAGTCCTCTCCTGCTGATGTTCAGGTGTATATCAGTGGTGTAGTGTCTCTACTTTAAAGAGTCCTCTCCTGCTGATGTTCAGGTGTATATAAGTATGTAGTGTCTCTACTTTAAAGAGTCCTCTCCTGCTGATGTTCAGGTGTATATCAGTATGTAGTGTCTCTACTTTAAAGAGTCCTCTCCTGCTGATGTTCAGGTGTATATCAGTATGTAGTGTCTCTACTTTAAAGAGTCCTCTCCTGCTGGTGTTCAGGTGTATATCAGTATGTAGTGTCTCTACTTTAAAGAGTCCTCTCCTGCTGATGTTCAGGTGTATATCAGTATGTGGTGTCTCTACTTTAAAGAGTCCTCTCCTGCTGATGTTCAGGTGTATATCAGTATGTAGTGTCTCTACTTTAAAGAGTCCTCTCCTGCTGATGTTCAGGTGTATATCAGTATGTAGTGTCTCTACTTTAAAGAGTCCTCTCCTGCTGATGTTCAGGTGTATATAAGTATGTAGTGTCTCTACTTTAAAGAGTCCTCTCCTGCTGGTGTTCAGGTGTATATCAGTATGTAGTGTCTCTACTTTAAAGAGTCCTCTCCTGCTGATGTTCAGGTGTATATCAGTATGTGGTGTCTCTACTTTAAAGAGTCCTCTCCTGCTGAGTTCAGGTGTATATCAGTATGTAGTGTCTCTACTTTAAAGAGTCCTCTCCTGCTGATGGTCAGGTTTAAATCAGTATGTAGTGTCTCTACTTTAAAGAGTCCTCTCCTGCTGATGTTCAGGTGTATATCAGTATGTAGTGTCTCTACTTTAAAGAGTCCTCTCCAGCTGATGTTCAGGTGTATATCAGTATGTAGTGCCTCTACTTTAAAGAGTCCTCTCCTGCTGATGTTCAGGTGTATATCAGTGTGTAGTGTCTCTACTTTAAAGAGTCCTCTCCTGCTGATGTTCAGGTGTATATCAGTATGTAGTGCCTCTACTTAAAGAGTCCTCTCCTGCTGATGTTCAGGTGTATATCAGTGTGTAGTGTCTCTACTTTAAAGAGTCCTCTCCTGCTGATGTTCAGGTGTATATCAGTATGTAGTGTCTCTACTTTAAAGAAGTCCTCTCCTGCTGATGTTCAGGTGTATATCAGTATGTAGTGTCTCTACTTTAAAGAGTCCTCTCCTGCTGATGTTCAGGTGTATATCAGTATTTAGTGTCTCTACTTTAAGAAGAGTCCTCTCCTGCTGATGTTCAGTGTGTATATCAGTATGTAGTGGTCTCTATTTTAAAGAGTCCTATCTCCAATCTGAGGTTCAGGTGTAATATCAGTATGTAGTGCCCTCTACTTTAAAGAGTCCTCTCCTGCTGATGTTCAGGTGTATATCAGTATGTAGTGTCCTCTACTTTAAAGAGTCCTCTCCTGCTGATGTTCAGTGTAATATCAGTATGTAGTGTCTTAATTTATAATCCAAACTTTAAAAATAAAACGATATTATCTTTCATTCTATCAAAACATCGGTGTAGAAATCTAATTTCCTGTATAATATGTCTCATTTGGTTATAGCATATCACTCCAATTTGTGGACATATCACCTGGACTAAACTGTTGTTGTTTTGTTGTCTTGTTTACCTGTCCTGTTGTTTACTCACAGTACTCGGCTGCTCTCGTGAACGTGTCTAACTCATGAATAAATTCATGCAAACATCATCAGAAAGCGTAGCATGTTGTCAGTTTGGTGAGTTTCTGCAGGTTCGTGTGTGTGTGTGTGTGTGTGTGTGTGTGTGTGTGTGTGTGTGTGTGTGTGTGTGTGTGTACTAGCATTACTATACTTGTGGGGACCTAAATCTGTTTACATAGTCACATGTGGGGACTCGCCTCCCTTATGGGGACAAATTGGAGGTCCCCATAAGGGGGATCATTAATTTTAGGGTGAAGACTTATAAGTCTCTAGGAAATGCATGTAAGTCAATGTAATGTCCCCTGAAGTGATGTATACATGGTATGTGTGTGTGTGTGTGTGTGTGTGTGTGTGTGTGTGTGTGGTGTGTGTGTGTGTGTGTGTGTGTGTGTGTGTGTGTGTGTGTGTGTGTGTGTGTGTGTGTGTGTGTGTGTGTGTGTGTGTGTGTGTGTGTTTAAAGACAGCGATGAAGGAACAGCTCCGTCCTTGGAAGTGAAGCTGAATAACATTAATCTGAGTGTTTGCACCGCAAGCACAAAAGTGAGGAGGCTTTGAGAGAGAAACAGACGAGACTGACTCGACGGCTCTGAAGCCAACTGTCAAACCGGTTCAGATGCTAAATGCTGACGGGGAATATAAATGAAGAGAAGTGCCACTCAGGGTTTATTCTTTATACTTCTTATATGTATTAAGTGAGTCCTCGGTGACCACAGCCGTCCCCAAGGAAACGGAGAGCGATATGTGTGTGTTGTATTCTAGGGGAGAAAAGTGAAATCTGCAAAGACATTTAGAAGAGCTGAGTCCACAGGGAGGAGACGACTCCGTTTCACTTTAATAATGTCACCTTTCATTACCCCGAAACCTGTCACGCGCCGCACAAACAGCTTCTTCGGCTGATTTGTAAAGCGACAAATCTGCTGCGAGAAATCCTCCCGGTTACAGAGTTGGACTGCGACAGCAAGGGGATGGCGGGCGCTGAGGATAACAGACGTGAGAGCCTGCAGCTGAATGTGACAGCGTGCTTTAAAACGAGAGGAGGGGTGGTGGGTTTACGAGCCTTTGTGTGGGAGGCGTGGAGACGAGCTTTCCCTCCGCGGTGTTCCCGTTGTAAGGAAGGTGAGTAATTCTTATTCTGAGTGCTTTGGAGACACTCACCGTCTTCCCTTCCTCCTCCCGGCTCAGATACGTGTTATCACGAGACTCCGGGGTACAGGAGCTTGTAAAGAGATGCTTCCGGCGTTTCTTATCTGCATGCGAGCAGGGGAAGCAGTCTGCGGAGCGGCATGAATATTTGTTTTTCCTCAAGGACGTGTGGATTGTAACGGCCTCGACCGTTACACAAGACAACACATCGTTATGACATCATAAAGTGGCCAAAATCTGATCAGCTCATTTTCAGACAGGTTTTTATAGAAATGGATCAAAAAGAGAGAGAATCTTTGTTCCTGAAACTTTCAGAGTCTCTTTCCACAGAGGGGACACATGTTGATGTAGAAGAGACATGAAGAAGAGGGGACACATGTTGATGTAGAAGAGACATGAAGAAGAGGGGACACATGTTGATGTAGAAGAGACATGGAGAAGAGGGGACACATGTTGATGTAGAAGAGACATGGAGAAGAGGGGACACATGTTGATGTAGAAGAGACATGGAGAAGAGGGGACACATGTTGATGTAGAAGAGACATGGAGAAGAGGGGACACATGTTGATGTAGAAGAGACATGAAGAAGAGGGGACACATGTTGATGTAGAAGAGACATGAAGAGAGGGGACACATGTTGATGTAGAAGAGACATGAGGAAGAGGGGACACATGTTGATGTAGAAGAGACATGAAGAAGAGGGGACACATGTTGATGTAGAAGAGACATGGAGAAGAGGGGACACATGTTGATGTAGAAGAGACATGGAGAAGAGGGGACACATGGTGATGTAGGAGAGACAGTGAAGAGAGAGGGGACACATGTGATGTAGAAGAGACCATGAAGAAGAGGGGACACATGTTGATGTAGAAGAGACACAAAGAAGAGGGACACATGGTTGATGTAGAAGAGACACGAAGAAGAGGGGAACACATGTTGATGTAGAAGAGACACGAAGAAAGAGGGGACACATGTTGATGTAGAAGAGACACGAAGAAGAGGGACACATGTTGATGTAGAAGAGACACAAGAAGAGGGACACATGTTGATGTAGAAGAGACACGAAGAAGAGGGGACACATGTTGATGTAGAAGAGACACGGAGAAGAGGGGACACATGTGTGATGAAGAAGAGACACGAAGAAGAGGGGACACATGTTGATGTAGAATAGACAACTAAGAAGAGGGGACACATGTTTATGAAGAATAGACACGGAGAAGAGGGGACACATGTTGATGGAAGAAGAGACACAAGAGAGGGGACACATGTTGATGAAAGAGACACGGAAAGAGGGACACATGTTGATGTAGAAGAGACACGAAGAAGAGGGGACACATGTTTGATGTAGAAGAGACACGGAGAGAAGAGGGACACATGTTGATGTAGAAGAGACACGAAGAAGAGGGGACACAATGTTGATGTAGAAGAGACACGAAGAAGAGGGGACAACATGTTGATGTAGAAGAAACACGAAGAAGAGGGGACACATGTTGATGTAGAAGAAACATGAAGAAGAGGGGACACATGTTGATGTAGAAGAGACATGAAGAAGAGGGGACACGTGTTGATGTAGAAGAGACATGAGAAGAGGGGACCACGGTGTGATGTAGAAGAGACATGAAGAGAGGGGACACGTGTTGATGTAGAAGAAGACATGAAGAAGAGGGGGACACGTGTTGATGTAGAAGAGACATGAAGAAGAGGGGACACGTGTTGATGTAGAAGAGACATGGAGAAGAGGGGACACGTGTTGATGTAGGAGAGACATGGAGAAGAGAGGGGACACGTGTTGATGTAGTAGAGACATGAAGAAGAGGGGACACGTGTTGATGTAGAAGAGACGTGAAGAAGAGGGGACACATGTTGATGTAGAAGAGACATGGAGAAGAGGGGACACATGTTGATGTAGAAGAGACATGGAGAAGAGGGGACACATGTTGATGTAGAAGAGACATGAAGAAGAGGGGACACATGTTGATGTAGAAGAGACATGAAGAAGAGGGGACACATGTTGATGTAGAAGAGACATGAGGAAGAGGGGACACATGTTGATGTAGAAGAGACATGAAGAAGAGGGGACACATGTTGATGTAGAAGAGACATGGAGAAGAGGGGACACATGTTGATGTAGAAGAGACATGGAGAAGAGGGGACACATGGTGATGTAGGAGAGACATGAAGAAGAGGGGACACATGTTGATGTAGAAGAGACATGAAGAAGAGGGGACACATGTTGATGTAGAAGAGACACAAGAAGAGGGGACACATGTTGATGTAGAAGAGACACGAAGAAGAGGGGACACATGTTGATGTAGAAGAGACATGAAGAAGAGGGGACACATGTTGATGTAGAAGAGACACGAAGAAGAGGGGACACATGTTGATGTAGAAGAGACACGAAGAGAAGAGGGACACATGTTGATGTAGAAGAGACACGAAGAAGAGGGGACACATGTTGATGTAGAAGAGACACGGAGAAGAGGGGACACATGTTGATGAAGAAGAGACACGAAGAAAGAGGGGACACATGTTGATGTAGAAGAGACACGAAGAAGAGAGGGACACATGTTGATGTAGAAGAGGACATTGAAGAAGAGGGGACACAGTTGATGTAGAAGAGACATGAAGAAGAGGGGACACATGTTGATGTAGAAGAGACATGAAGAAGAGGGGACACATGTTTGATGTAGAGAGACATGAGAGAAGAGGGGGACACATGTTGATGTAGAAGAGACATGAAGAAGAGGGGACACATGTTGATGTAGAAGAGACATGAAGAAGAGGGGACACATGTTGATGTAGAAGAGACATGAGGAAGAGGGGACACATGTGATGTAGAAGGAGACATGAAGAAGAGGGACACATGTTGATGTAGAAGAGACATGGAGAAGAGGGGACACATGTTGATGTAGAAGAGACATGGAGAAGAGGGGACACATGGTGATGTAGGAGAGACATGAAGAAGAGGGACACATGTTGATGTAGAGAGACATGAAGAAGAGGGGGGACACATGTTGATGTAGAAGAGCACAAAGAAGAGGGGACACATGTGATGTAGAAGAGACACGAAGAAGAGGGGGACACATGTTGATGTAGAAGAGACACGAAGAAGAGGGGACACATGTTGATGTAGAAGAGACACGAAGAAGAGGGGACACATGTTGATGTAGAAGAGACACGAAGAAGAGGGGACACATGTTGATGTAGAAGAGACACGAAGAAGAGGGGACACATGTTGATGTAGAAGAGACACGGAGAAGAGGGGACACATGTTGATGAAGAAGAGACACGAAGAAGAGGGGACACATGTTGATGTAGAAGAGACATGAAGAAGAGGGGACACATGTTATGTAGAAGAGACATGAAGAAGAGGGGACACATGTTGATGTAGAAGAGACATGAAGAAGAGGGGACACATGTTGAGTAGAAGAGACATGAAGAAGAGGGACACATGTTGATGTAGAAGAGACATGGAGAAGGGGGACACATGTTGATGTAGAAGAGACATGACGAAGAGGGGACACATGTTGATGTAGAAGAGACATGAAAAGAGGGGACCATGTTGATGGTAGAAGAGACTGAGGAAGAGGGGACACATGTTGATGTGAAAGACATGAAGAAGAGGGACCATGTTGATGTAAAGAGACATGAGAGAGGGGACACATGTTGATGTAGAAGAGACATGGAGAAGAGGGGACACATGGTGATGTAGGAGAGACATGAGAAGAGGGACACATGTGATGTAGAAGAGACTGAAGAAGAGGGGACACATGTTGATGTAGAAGAGACACAAAGAAGAGGGGACACATGTTGGATGTAGAAGAGACACGAAGAAGAGGGGACACATGTTGATGTAAGAGACATGAAGAGAGGGGACACATGTTGATGTAGAAGAGACAGCGAAAGAAGAGGGGACACATGTTGATGTAGAAAGACACGAAGAGAGGGGACACAATGTTGATGTAGAAGAGACACGAAGAAGAGGGACACATTTGATGTAGAAGAGACACGGAGAAGAGGGGACACATGTTGATGAAGAAGAGACACGAAGAAGAGGGGACCATGTTGATGTAGAAGAGACATGAAGAAGAGGGAGACACATGTTGATGTAGAAGAGACATGAAGAAGAGGGGACACATGTTGATGTAGAAGAGACATGAAGAAGAGGGACACATGATGTGCGGTGATGCATTGCCGACCTTTGGTGTTGTGGCTTTTTTTAATCGCCTCGATGCGATCTCGTCTGATTAGCATGTGCTTAGCGTGTAATTACAAATATAAATGGTTTGTGGAAAAGCCTTCGTGCAGCAGGGAGTATTCTGCCTGCTGGGGGGGGGGGGGGGGCAGAGGCAATATAGGTTAATAATGCTGTCACGGCATGAGGGCCGAAGGCTTGTTCCACACACACACACACACACACACACACACACATGCACTCGTCTCTTTCCACAATCTCTCCTGGAAAGGACACGAGGAAGGGCACGGTTTAGATTTGCTTTCTACGTAAATGTAGATTATCAGTAAGATGCATTGTAATGGTGAGACATTACCGAAGCACGTTACGCGGCTATCAGAAGAAACGAGGCGACATTCGCACGTATTTTACGACCAGCGGACTTTCTTTAATTGCATTTCCTTCCACTGTTAGTGCTAGCTGCGGGTTTAACACTCAGCTCTTCATTCCCGTATCTTTGTCGTTCTGACGCTGTAATGCAGGGGTGTCAAACTCAAGGCCCGGGGGCCAAATCCGGCCCGCGACTTCGTTTTATGTGGCCCCGCAAGAGCTTGCAAAGAATATAATATGATTATTATACAGCTACAGAAGCACGTTGCCCATAAACTACATGTCCCACAATGCATCTCAAATATGACTTTTTTCTCAGAATTTGCTTTTTTTCCTTCAAAATATGCATTTTTTCATAGAATTCCTTTTTCTCAGGATTTTTATTTCAAAATGTCACTTCTATTTCTTTTTTCTCCAGAATTGGCTTTTCTTTTTAAATCATTTTGGGACATACGCACTGAAGAGACTTTCCCTAGACTTCTGCTTTCAGACGTAGTTAATTATGAAGTTATTACCCTATCCGATGATAATCCAATGCAGAGGCAATGATGTAATATAATACATATATTTTATGTGGCCCGCAAGAGCTTGCAAAGAATATACTATGGTTACATACTTTACAGTATATCAATATATGTTCATTTTAATTAATTTCTTATTTTATAGTTATTTATCATTCTTTTTTTATCTTTGATTTATCCTTAATTTAATTAATCTGTGCTGTTTTTCAATCTCACCCTGTTGCTGTCAAACTACTGGTCCATGTTATCTTATCTTACAGAAGCACGTTGCCCATAAACTACATGTCCCACAATGCATCTCATTTTGTGACATGCGCACTGAAGAGACTTGCAATTATTTGCCCTAGAATTCTGCTTTCAGACGTAGTTAATTATGAAGTTATTATCCTATCCCATAATAATCCAATTCAGAGGCAATCATATAATATAATTAGTGCTGTCAAAATTATCGCGTTAACGGCGGTAATTAATTTTTTGAATTAATTGCGTTAAAATATTTAACGCATTTAACGCATGTGCAGAATGGCCCGCCCCATACGTGCCACCAGTAGCAGCGCCAGGGTATGGCTGGGGTAGGCTACACCCATACCAAGAAATGGCTCAGCCCCACCATGAAAAATGATGTTAACGTAAGCAAAATAAAGTCTGCCAACTCGCGCGGAGTAAAATTGCACAGACAGCAGTTAGTCAGATTGATTTCAGTAGCCACGGTTTTGAAGACTTTTGTCACGTAGTGATCGTCTTCTCAATAGAACATCTTTGATAACGGCGTGGTGTTGTTGCAGGAAGTCCCGACGGAGAATACTCTTGCTGTAGTACAGGGCAGAGCCATATAATAGTAATAATATGGCTCTGGTACAGGGGTGCACATAACTGGTACGCAGGTTATGGCGTAATCTGAAATGCGTACCGTCACTTGTGTCACAAAGCGCATTTGCGTACCGACGTACTTGTGAAGCTTTTCCAGAAGGCGGTTAGATCACCGGACGACAGAGTCGGTCTCCGTGTGCACAGACAGGCTGCTGTTAACGTCGGTCTGATCAACGGAACTGTGCCAAAACTACGCCAACCGGCTGCGGAGGGAGACTCCCCCCTTCACTGGAGAACTGCGCTAAAACAGCTGATCACATCGTTCACACTCTGTGGTCACGAAGTACTCCACTAGCCCCCCCCCCCCCTCTGTCGACTTTCCTGAAGTACTCCCCCGTTGATAGAAATCAACACGTAATGAATTAAGACCCCACGGTTTGATGATTGATAGGTGTGTGGGTTGTCTTTCATTTTGACACACAGAAAAATGTTATAATACACATAGATACTGTGTTAAATGGATATATCCGCCTTCTTTCATTTATCTTTCCATTCCCAACAATATACATAAATAAATGGCATATTTTGGACATAGTTCGAATGGTGATTAATCTGATTAATTAATTTTTAAACTGAGATTAATCTGATTAAAAATTTTAATCGTTTGACAGCCCTAAATATAATACATTATTTCATATATATTGTGTATTTATATATGTATTTGTATATAGTTACAACCGGCCCTTTGAGTGCAAGCATAATGCTAATGTGGCCCACGATGAAATTGAGTTTGACACGCCTGCTGTAATGGGAAATATAGCCTCGTGTCCACCTCACAGTTTTCTCCCTTGTGTGTTCCCCTCTCTTTGACATTTGTGTTGTGAAAGTCGGGCGCTGTGATTGGCTGCAAGGTGGCGAAGAGGGCAACAGTGATGGACAGATTACAGAGGAAGGACGGAGCGAGAGGAAACAGATTAACGCGATTAAAAAGTTTGCAGAAAGTGAAAAGAGAGCGGAGAGTATTGACCTGACTCCCGGTTAATTCTTTGCATTAAATACGGTGTGTGTGACTTTCTCTCGCCGCCTTTCCTGAGGCCTCGATCTCAGCTGGAGACACTTTTGGCATCCAGAGTCTCATGCACGAAAACAGCTGAGTCACACGGCATTAGCACACTGTGGGAAATCTGTCTGTGTGGTAGAGGAGCGGGAATCTGATTTTAAAGAGTCCTCTCCTGCTGATGTGCAGGTGTATATTAGTATGTAGTGTCTCTACTTTAAAGAGTCATCTCCTGCTGATGTTCAGGTGTATATCAGTATGTAGTGTCTCTACTTTAAAGAGTCCTCTCCTGCTGATGTTCAGGTGTATATCAGTATGTAGTGTCTCTACTTTAAAGAGTCCTCTCCTGCTGATGTTCAGGTGTACATCAGTATGTAGTGTCTCTACTTTAAAGAGTCCTCTCCTGCTGATGTTCAGGTGTATATCAGTATGTAGTGTCTCTACTTTAAAGAGTCCTCTCCTGCTGATGTTCAGGTGTACATCAGTATGTAGTGTCTCTACTTTAAAGAGTCCTCTCCTGCTGATGTTCAGGTGTATATCAGTATGTAGTGTCTCTACTTTAAAGAGTCCTCTCCTGCTGATGTTCAGGTGTATATTAGTATGTAGTGTCTCTACTTTAAAGAGTCCTCTTCTGCTGATGTTCAGGTGTATATCAGTATGAAGTGTCTCTACTTTAAAGAGTCCTCTCCTGCTGATGTTCAGGTGTATATCAGTATGTAGTGTCTCTACTTTAAAGAGTCCTCTCCTGCTGATGTTCAGGTGTATATCAGTATGTAGTGTCTCTACTTTAAAGAGTCCTCTCCTGCTGATGTTCTGGTGTATATCAGTATGTAGTGTTTCTACTTTAAAGAGTCCTCTCCTGCTGATGTTCAGGTGTATATCAGTATGTAGTGTTTCTACTTTAAAGAGTCCTCTCCTGTTGATGTTCAGGTGTATATCAGTATGTAGTGTCTCTACTTTAAAGAGTCCTCTCCTGCTGATGTTCAGGTGTATATCAGTATGTAGTGTCTCTACTTTAAAGAGTCCTCTCCTGCTGATGTTCAGGTGTATATCAGTGTGTAGTGTCTCTACTTTAAAGAGTCCTCTCCTGCTGATGTTCAGCTGTATATCAGTATGTAGTGTCTCTACTTTAAAGAGTCCTCTGCTGCTGATGTTCCAGGTGTATATCAGTGTGTAGTGTCTCTACTTTAAAGAGTCCTCTCCTGCTGATGTTCAGGTGTATATCAGTATGTAGTGTCTCTACTTTAAAGAGTCCTCTCCTGCTGATGTTCAGGTGTATATCAGTATGTAGTGTCTCTACTTTAAAGAGTCCTCTCCTGCTGATGTTCAGGTGATATCAGTATGTAGTGTCTCTACTTTAAAGGAGTCCTCTCCTGCTGATGTTCAGGTGTATATCAGTATGTAGTGTCTCTACTTTAAAGAGTCCTCTCCTGCTGATGTTCAGTGTATATCAGTATGTAGTGTCTCTACTTTAAAGAGTCCTCTCCTGCTGATGTTCAGGTGGTATATCAGTATGTAGTGTCTCTACTTTAAAGAGTCCTCTCCTGCTGATGTTCAGGTGTAATATCATTGTATGTCTCACTTTAAAGAGTCTCTCCTGCTGATGTTCAGTGTATATCAGTAGTGTGTCTCTACTTTAAAGAGTCCTCTCCTGCTGATGTTACGTTAATATCAGTATGTAGTGTCTCTACTTTAAAGAGTCCTCTCCTGCTGATGTTCAGGTGTATATCAGTATGTAGTGTCTCCTACTTTAAAGAGTCCTCTCCTGCTGATGTTCACGTGTATACAGTATGTAGTGTCTCTACTTTAAAGAGTCCTCTCCTGCTGATGTTCAGGTGTATATCAGTATGTAGTGTCTACTTTAAAGAGTCCTCTGCTGCTGATGTTCAGGTGTATATCAGTATGTTGTCTCTACTTTAAAGAGTCCTTCCTGCTGATGTTCAGGTGTATATCAGTATGTAGTGTCTCTACTTTAAAGAGTCCTTCCTGCTGAACTGAACTGGAGGAATCTGATAGCAGGGGTTCACGTTGCAGAAAGAGGAGCATTAGGTTTCTCTTTCAGTCCGCTGAAGGCTCAAGGATCCTTTCGGAGCTTTAAATAAACTCATCGATGCACTCGATTGATGGTTCCTCCCAAGGTTGCGTTCGAAATGGCCTTGCTACAGATGGAGAGTACAGATTTAAAACGCTATGTTATGAGTGGTGTGGCAGCCGACTCATAAATGTTTAAGCTGAGCTGAGTGCTGCTGTGCTGCTTCGTGCTGGTCAGCATGGCTGGATGTCACGTGGTTGGACTTCCTGTTATAAAACGTTGGAAATTAAACTACAAAACTTTGTAAAAATCGTCACATAACGCCGTTTCATAATTTGCAAAAAATAGTTAGAGAGCTTGGAGGCTTGTGTCTGTTGTTTCTCCTTCTAAAACAAAGTGTGTTTTTCTGCTTTAAAGGACGCGACACACCAAGCCGATTTTGGCCGTCGATGGGCGCCAGGCCGACGATGAGCGTCGACACGCCCTACTCAGATTGGTGTGTCCCGCACCGTCGTGTCTTTTCAGCCGTGCCGACACCTTTTCCGCCGATTCAACATGTCGAATCGGTGGGCAGTCGGCCAAAGGCTGTCGGCAAAATAAAGCACTCTGATTGGCTGTTCAGCTAGCGAATCAGTGCCTGAGAAGCGAAACGGAAGTGAGGGACCCAAACTAACGATTAAGAAGGCAAATGTGAGATTTTTTATTTTTTTTTAGTCAGTTTATTGAACATGTCAGAAACAAAAACATACAACAATAATTAAATATATATATTCTCTTTTTTTCCTTTTTTTTTCTCACTCAAATTAATAATTATAACAAAGTACAAAAAAAAAAAAATAATAATTCTCAAATAGTCTGTCATGTTCAACAGGGGCAAGAAGAAGCTTAAAAAAAGCTTTTCTGGTCCTCCCCTCTCTAGCATATATGTTTCTTATAAATAAAACATTAGGTCATCGTCATCAGCGACATGTTTGTCTTGTTAATTTGTTTGCTTTTAGTTTTTTTACAAAACAATCAAATAAATTACTTTTACACTTACAAGAAATAACAAATGGGATTTTACAGGTCCTGTTCATAACCATTAATGATTTGTCTCCTAAATAATACTTTCAGTTTAGATAGACTTACAATATTTCAGTGCATCGTTGCAGTTATTCCACAGACTAATTGGAGTTAATAGTACGGGTGGTTTTTTGAAAATGCAGTTTCCTCTCAACATGTGTAAGCTTTCTCTCCGTGTGAAAAGTCCCCGGATATTATGAGGTCATTGTTGATTTGCGGCTTTGAACATAATTTGAATAGTTTTATAGTCAACCAGGTCTTGTAGTTTTAGTGTTTTTAGTTTTATGAATAATTTATTTGTTGGTTCTCTGTAGGTAGTTTTATGTATAACTCGTATGGCTCTTTTTTGCAGGACGAAGATAGGATGTGTATCTGTTTTATATGTGTTCCCCCAAACCTCCACACAATACATCATGTATGGAAGTACGAAGGAGCAGTACAGCATAAACAAAGAAGCTTGATTAATTAGGTATTTGGCTTTATTCAGAATTGCTATTGATTTGGACATTTTGGCTTTGATATAGCTTATATGTGGTTTCCAACTTAATGTATTGTCTACGATTACTCCAAGGAACTTTATTTCCGATACTCTTTCTAATTGGACGCCATGTATAGTAAGTTTCTTCTCCGTATTGGTCGATCGATTCCCAAATATTATGAGTTTGGTTTTGCTTGCGTTCAATGTTAATGTATTTTGGTCAAACCAGATCTTCATCCTGCTCAGTCCCTTCTCCATTGTGGCCAATAGCTGTTCTAAATCGTCCCCACAGCCGAGTAGACTTGTGTCGTCTGCAAAAAGAATGGTTTTAATCATTTTTGATACTTCACATATTTAAGCAATAGCTCACGACAGGCCGTGGTATCTGCTCATTATATCACAGTTAAGGGGCGTGGTTCGGCCGACGCGAAGCAGTTTGCTTTTCAGCCCAACGGTATACTGTTTTTCGCAGACGCGGAGGGATACTGACTTGTTGTGAAAAGTAACTTACAATTCTACCCGTGGTATACGCTCAGTATATCACGGCTAAGAACCAATCAGATTGCTTGATTTTACTTGTCCGTTTATAAATTGTTAATATACAGAATAAATAGTAATGGCCCCAAGACTGAGCCCTGAGGCACCCCACGTGTAACCTGCAGTAGTTGTGATGGCTTTGTAGTTCAACGTACTGTTCTGTTGTGTAGGTAGCTGGATAGCCATGATAGTGCAACACCTCTAATGCCATATCTCTGTAGTTGTTTTATTAATAATTCATGGTCAACTGTTTCAAATGCTTTTTTAAGGTCCAGAAATATCCCTATTGCATATTCTTTCTTTTCTATTGCCTTAGTAATGTGTTCCATAAATTCTATAACTGCAAATGTTGTAGTTCTGTTTGCTCTGAAACCATATTGTTGTCCATAGAGTATGTTATGTTTGGTGATGAAGTCATTTAGTTTTGCATAGTAGATTTTTTCCAGTATTTTAGAAAACTGTGAGAGCAATGATATTGGTCTATAGTTTGACAGTACATGTTTATCTCCAGATTTATGTATTGGTATGACTTTAGCAGTTTTCATTTTATTTGGAAATACACCGGTTTGTATTGACTGATTACAGATGTGAGTTAGTGGCTATACATTCAATAATGTTTTAACTGTCAATATCATGACAGTCTGCAGACCTTTTACTCTTAAGTTTTTTAACTGTGTCAATCATTTCATTTTCATTAATGTAAGGCAAGGCAAGTTAATTTATATAGCACTTTTCAACACAAGGCAATTCAAAGTGCTTTACAAAAAATGAAAGACATTAAGCATTAAAAAAGAAAAGCTAATAAAATAAACATTAAAAGGAAAAATACATGGATAAAAGTTTCAGTGCAGTTTAAGATTTGAATAGTTCAATTAAAAGCAGCGACAAAAAGAAAAGTCTTCAGCCTGGATTTAAAAGTAGTCAGAGTTGCAGCGGACCTGCATCAGTCCCTCTTAAGAATATAGTTTCCTTCACATATATATCTTTACTTTCAACACCATCACTACAACCAGTATTTGGAATTTCCCCAGCTAGACAAGGACCAACATTGACAAAGTACTTATTGAAATCTTCGGCAACTGAGGTCATGTCATAAATTACTGTATCGTTTTTTGACTGAAGACTGTTTTTAATAACGGTATTTAATACATTCCATGTTTTTTTAATGTTATTTTTCTAATGATTTGTTGTAATGATCCATTTCGCTACATCGTATTATCTTTGTTTGTTTTTGTATGTCTTGTATTTTTGTTCAGCCTCGACTGATCCATTCTTTAAGAAGTCTTTATATAATTCATTTTACATGCATTTAATATTCCCTTAGTGATCCATGGTTTTTCAGCATATTTTTGTTTCACTATTCTCTTTACACGAGGACAATGTTTTTCATACGGCCCTGATAGAACATGTAGAAATGATTCATCGGCTTCATTTGCATCTGGAACATCCACTTTGTTCCAGGCTTGTTTAGATAATTCTTCTTTAAAAGAATGAACAGACTCTGGTGTTTTGTGTCTTGTAATTGTGACTTTTCTGGTGTCTCTACTTTAAAGAGTCCTCTCCTGCTGATGTTCAGGTGTATATCAGTATGTAGTGTCTCTACTTTAAAGAGTCCTCTCCTGCTGATGTTCAGGTGTATATCAGTATGTAGTGTCTCTACTTTAAAGAGTCCTCTCCTGCTGATGTTCAGGTGTATATCAGTATGTAGTGTCTCTACTTTAAAGAGTCCTCTCCTGCTGATGTTCAGGTGTATATCAGTATGTAGTGTCTCTACTTTAAAGAGTCCTCTCCTGCTGATGTTCAGGTGTATATCAGTATGTAGTGTCTCTACTTTAAAGAGTCCTCTCCTGCTGATGTTCAGGTGTATATCAGTATGTAGTGTCTCTACTTTAAAGAGTCCTCTCCTGCTGATGTTCAGGTGTATATCAGTATGTAGTGTCTCTACTTTAAAGAGTCCTCTCCTGCTGATGTTCAGGTGTATATCAGTATGTAGTGTCTCTACTTTAAAGAGTCCTCTCCTGCTGATGTTCAGGTGTATATCAGTATGTAGTGTCTCTACTTTAAAGAGTCCTCTCCTGCTGATGTTCAGCTGTATATCAGTATGTAGTGTCTCTACTTTAAAGAGTCCTCTCCTCCTGATGTTCAGGTGTATATCACTATGTAGTGTCTCTACTTTAAAGAGTCCTCTCCTGCTGATGTTCAGGTGTATTTCAGTATGTATTGTCTCTACTTTAAAGAGTCCTCTCCTGCTGAGGTTCAGGTGTATATCAGTATGTAGTGTCTCTACTTTAAAGAGTCCTCTCCTGCTGATGTTCAGGTGTATATCAGTATGTAGTGTCTCTACTTTAAAGAGTCCTCTCCTGCTGATGTTCAGGTGTATATCAGTATGTAGTGTCTCTACTTTAAAGAGTCCTCTCCTGCTGATGGTCAGGTGTATATCAGTATGTAGTGTCTCTACTTTAAAGAGTCCTCTCCTGCTGATGTTCAGGTGTATATCAGTATGTAGTGTCTCTACTTTAAAGAGTCCTCTCCTGCTGATGTTCAGGTGTATATCAGTATGTAGTGTCTCTACTTTAAAGAGTCCTCTCCTGCTGATGTTCAGGTGTATATCACTATGTAGTGTCTCTACTTTAAAGAGTTCTCTCCTGCTGATGCTCAGGTGTATATCAGTATGTAGTGTCTCTACTTTAAAGAGTCCTCTCCTCCTGATGTTCAGGTGTATATCACTATGTAGTGTCTCTACTTTAAAGAGTCCTCTCCTGCTGATGTTCAGGTGTATATCAGTATGTAGTGTCTCTACTTTAAAGAGTCCTCTCCTCCTGATGTTCAGGTGTATATCAGTATGTAGGGTCTCTACTTTAAAGAGTCCTCTCCTGCTGATGTTCAGGTGTATATCAGTATGTAGTGTCTCTACTTTAAAGAGTCCTCTCCTGCTGATGTTCAGGTGTATATCAGTATGTAGTGTCTCTACTTTAAAGAGTCCTCTCCTGCTGATGTTCAGGTGTATATCAGTATGTAGTGTCTCTACTTTAAAGAGTCCTCTCCTGCTGATGTTCAGGTGTATATCAGTATGTAGTGTCTTCTACTTTAAAGAGTCCTCTCCTGCTGATGCTCAGTGTATATCAGTATGTAGTGTCTCTACTTTAAAGAGTCCTCTCCTGCTGATGTTCAGGTGTATATCAGTATGTAGTGTCTCTACTTTAAAGAGTCCTCTCCTGCTGATGTTCAGGTGTATATCAGTATGTAGTGTCTCTACTTTAAAGAGTCCTCTCCTGCTGATGTTCAGGTGTATATCAGTATGTAGTGTCTCTACTTTAAAGAGTCCTCTCCTGCTGATGTTCAGGTGTATATCAGTATGTAGTGTCTCTACTTTAAAGAGTCCTCTCCTGCTGATGTTCAGCTGTATATCAGTATGTAGTGTCTCTACTTTAAAGAGTCCTCTCCTCCTGATGTTCAGGTGTATATCACTATGTAGTGTCTCTACTTTAAAGAGTCCTCTCCTGCTGATGTTCAGGTGTATTTCAGTTATGTATTGTCTCTACTTTAAAGAGTCCTCTCCTGCTGAGGTTCAGGTGTATATCAGTATGTAGTGTCTCTACTTTAAGAGTCCCTCTCCTGCTGATGTTCAGGTGTATATCAGTATGTAGTGTCTCTACTTTAAAGAGTCCCTCTCTGCTGATGTTCAGGTGTATTTTATATCAGTATGTAGTGTCTCTACTTTAAAGAGTCCTCTCCTTGCTGATGGTCAGGTGTATATCAGTATGTAGTGTCTCTACTTTAAAGAGTCCTCTCCTGCTGATGTTCAGGTGTATATCAGTATGTAGTGTCTCTACTTTAAAGAGTCCTCTCCTGCTGATGTTCAGGTGTATATCAGTATGTAGTGTCTCTACTTTAAAGAGTCCTCTCCTGCTGATGTTCAGGTGTATATCACTATGTAGTGTCTCTACTTTAAAGAGTTCTCTCCTGCTGATGCTCAGGTGTATATCAGTATGTAGTGTCTCTACTTTAAAGAGTCCTCTCCTGCTGATGTTCAGGTGTATATCAGTATGTAGTGTCTCTACTTTAAAGAGTCCTCTCCTCCTGATGTTCAGGTGTATATCACTATGTAGTGTCTCTACTTTAAAGAGTCCTCTCCTGCTGATGTTCAGGTGTATATCAGTATGTAGTGTCTCTACTTTAAAGAGTCCTCTCCTCCTGATGTTCAGGTGTATATCAGTATGTAGGGTCTCTACTTTAAAGAGTCCTCTCCTGCTGATGTTCAGGTGTATATCAGTATGTAGTGTCTCTACTTTAAAGAGTCCTCTCCTGCTGATGTTCAGGTGTATATCAGTATGTAGTGTCTCTACTTTAAAGAGTCCTCTCCTGCTGATGTTCAGGTGTATATCAGTATGTAGTGTCTCTACTTTAAAGAGTCCTCTCCTGCTGATGTTCAGGTGTATATCAGTATGTAGTGTCTCTACTTTAAAGAGTCCTCTCCTGCTGATGTTCAGGTGTATATCAGTATGTAGTGTCTCTACTTTAAAGAGTCCTCTCCTGCTGATGCTCAGGTGTATATCAGTATGTAGTGTCTCTACTTAAAGAGTCCTCTCCTGCTGATGTTCAGGTGTATATCAGTGTGTAGTGTCTCTACTTTAAAGAGTTCTCTCCTGCTGATGTTCAGGTGTATTTCAGAACACTCTGAAGGAAAGGGGAAACCTGAAACATGTGGACTGTTTTCCAACCCTCTTAAAAAAACTGCTCGATCGATGTGATGTGTAAACCTCCTCATCGTGCCCTCGTCCCTCCTGAGCTGTAATACAGTCGTTGTGTTTCCGGCACGCTTGTGCAGCTGTACTGGCCTGACGGATGAACGCACTATAAATATTTCATACGAGCCCACTTTCCTCCCTGTGGCTACAAAAACCACACAAACAAATATCTGTATTAATAAATCCTGCAAAGGAGTGAGAGGGCTTTGGGGGGAGGGGGAGGAAAGCACGTCGTGTTTACAACGATGGGAAGAGAAGCAGACCCAACAGGGAGACGCCTCAATAACGATGAAGGGCCATTTGGAGAGTTTTTATTGCGTCTTGCTCCGTTTTCTCTCCTGTAGTATAATGGATACACCAAAGTACTCTGGGTGGAAGGGTACCCCCCCCCCCCCCCCCTCGCTGCTGCATGCCTCCAGCGAGGGCGATATGAAAGTGAAAGAGAGTTGTGTCCATTAAGCTTTGTGCAAACTTTGCCTCGTGCTGACTGCGCGGCACCTCGCTGAGCTCGACCCTGAGACTCTAATCACATCGGGCCGACACTGCTGACTAAAGGTTGCGACGCAGAGGGACGCGCCATATACTTCGAGCTGATGACAAATTAAATTGTAGGTGACACAGTTTGAAAGACGCCACATTACAGGTTGTATCCTCCTCACTTATCGACGGCTCTGTCAGAGATAGCAGCCGCTCGATGGCTTTTCCTCGATAATACGCTTTTATTATGAAGACTGAACTCCCGCTGGAGCTGCCAGAAATAGTTTGCCAGATGGAGTCTTTCCCTTTATCAGCTTGTGCTGCATATTTCCATTGCACATATTGCACCAGTTTCAGTCGAATCAGCTTTGCCATTTTTCTCCCCACTGCTTTATGACCTCAACGATCTCGTCCAAAGACTGATGGTTTTAAAATTGAGGCCCAAATTGTGGGCATTCCTCCAAATATCTCTCTGCTCTTCTGTGAAGTCTTCGGACGTTCCCCACTCGAGCCGCAGAACCCTGACGGAGCGCGAGGGAAGATGTCTCCACTCTCTAAATCAGGGGTGTCAAACTCAAGGCCCGGGGGCCAAATCCAGCCCGCGACTTCATTTCATGTGGCCCGCAAGAGCTCTGAAAGAATGTAATATGTTTATCATACGGTTACAGGCCGATTTACAGATGCACGGTGTCCATAAACTACATGTCCCACAATGCATCAGACATTTGATTTTTTTTTTTTTTATTGTTGTTACTTTTTTTCAAAATGTCACTTTTTTCCAGAATTTTGATTTTCTTTTAAAATAATTTTGTGACATTCTCACTGAAGAGACTTGCACTTATTTGCCCCAGACTTCTTCTTTCAGACGTAGTTATTTATGAAGTTTTTACCCTATCCGATAATAATAATCCAATGCAGAGGCAATAAAGTAATATAATACATTATTTTATATATATTAAATATTTATGTATGTTTATATAGTCTTAAAGTTACAACCGGCCCTTTGAGTGCAGCCATAATGCTGATGTGGCCCGTGATGAAATTGAGTTTGACACCCCTGCTCTAAAGGGTGCATGTATTCAAGTCATAGCCTCACTATCCATGCTTTATAAATCTCTCTTAAAGGAGGGGTAGGTAAGTTTGAGAAACCGGCTCGAGTGGCTAGAATTTGAAAATACACAACCGGAGAAAATCTGCCACTTCCTCACAGAGCCCCTCCCCCAACACACACGAACGCGCACATGACCAATGAGGGCACGAGATAAGTCTGTGCCCCGATGGAAGGCTGACAGGCAGGTTTTAATTAATTTACTTAACTAAGTACTCTTTGTTTTATGCGTGCACGACACGGCGTGCGTCGACGCAGTTATCCCCCTGGGAGCGGTGGTCTCGGCAGATGAAATAGCGCAGAAGATCCCGAGATCAATCCGCATTTCCATAGCCATAATCACCCGGATTGATTTCGCAGCAAAGGATTATCGTACCTGAGGAACGGCTCAATTTGTCGGGGCACAAATTGGTGACACGAAAGAGGGAGGGAGCGAGTGGAGACCTCCGAGGTGGATCATGGTCCATGAGAGCTCTCAGATCGATAAGGGCTCGGCTCAGTGCTCATAATGTGATGTGCTCCCGATCGATACCCTTCCCCCGCTGTGTCGCCATTTCTCCTCTTTGCTCCGTCACACTGATGTATGATGCCGCTGCAGGGCGTGACCACAGGCTGCCACTGACGACAGGACACTTAGAGAGGAGTTAGTGGCAGAGATGGTAGAAGTACACACACTTTACTCAAGTAGAAGTACAGATACTCGTGTTTAAAGATACTCTGGTGAAAGTAGAAGTACTGACTAAACTTCTTTACTCAAGTAAAAGTAAAGAACTTTGAAATGTACTAAGAAGTAGAAAGTACAGGTATTTGAGTTCAACATGGAAGAAGTAGAAAGTACAGGTATTTGGGTTCAACATGTGAGAAGTAGAAAGTTCAGGTATTTGAGTTCAACATGTAAGAAGTAGAAAGTACAGGTATTTGAGTTCAACATGTGAGAAGTAGAAAGTACAGGTATTTGAGTTCAACATGTAAGAAGTAGAAAGTACAGGTATTTGAGTTCAACATGTAAGAAGTAGAAAGTACAGGTATTTGAGTTCAACATGTGAGAAGTAGAAAGTACAGGTATTTGAGTTCAACATGTAAGAAGTAGAAAGTACAGGTATTTGAGTTCAACATGTAAGAAGTAGAAAGTACAGGTATTTGAGTTCAACATGTAAAGAAAGGTAGTAACGTACAGAGTAGTATTGAGTTCAACATGTAAGAAGTAGAAAGTACAGGTATTTGAGTTCACATGTAAGAAGTAGAAAGTACAGGTATTTGAGTTCAACATGTAAGAAGTAGAAAGTACAGGTATTTGAGTTCAACATGTGAGAAGTAGAAAGTACAGGTATTTGGGTTCAACATGTGAGAAGTAGAAAGTAAAATTCGTCAGAAAAATAAGTAGTGGAGTAAAGTACTGATACCAGAAAAAATGTACTTAACAAAGTATTTGTACTCCACTACTTCCCAGCTCTGTTAGTCGGCATTTTTTGTATTCCTCCTGCAGGAATTTCAAAGAGGGGGGGAAAGGTGATGCTTGTCCATTTCTAGAGTAGTTGTTGAGATGTCGGGCGGCTGAAGATTGAAGAGAGGCTCCGGAGAGCTCTTAACTCAATGCGTTCTCCTCTGGACCAGCTTCACACTCTCCCTAGGTCTCGAGGGTCTCATGCTACCTTAAAGGAGCTGTTGGATGAGATTGTGAGGCTGGGTGTTCACCAACAGATATTCTACTGAAGCGTTTTGTAAGCCGTCCCTTGAGGCGCATGGAGCCAGCTGGTTTGAGTTTTTTTAACAACACTCATCAAGTGATTTCTCTTCTTTTTTTAAGTGTGCTTCATAATGCGCTGAGCACCCTGGGAGATACCTCTTTCTCCATCTGTCCTCGTTGAAGCTGGTTTCTGCACAGTCATCGTTAAAGAGCTGCATCACGTGATGACGTTTATAACACGTCTAAGCCAATCAGGTACGACTGGCCTTAACATGACCTGGCTGCACCCTGAGGTCAGAGGTCAGATCCTGCACAGGACAGAGAAAGGCCATACAACTACTTTACTTAAGGACAGACTAAATATTAATCACTTCAGCTTTCATTTTGCATTTCATTATGATGTTTTCTTTTCAAAAGCAGTACAATGTGTGTCTCGATATGTATACAGCTTGTTCAAAAGGTAGCATTGATTAGTTAGGTAAACTGATCAGGGGACTCGTGACCTTTTAATCCTCTTTGACCTCCTCTTCAGAGACTTGAAACTGAGTCAAATATCTCGTTTCATTTCAAGTCACTTGTAAGACGCTTTATCCAAAGCGACTTACATACTCAATACTTTGGACAATCCCCACACGAGCACTTTGGGGTGAAGTGTCTCACATGCTGACTGCAGTGGGGTTTGAACCTGTTCCCCCTGATCCAAACACCAACGCACTATCCACTGCGCCACACGCCTCTATTTTCGTTCCTTCCCTCCGCCGGGTCACTTCCAGTTCAACAGACGCGGCTCGTTTCTGCTTCTTTCTTTTTTAATCCCGCTCTCCCGGCATGTGCTTCTCTTAATGCGTCCACGCATGCAGATCAGCGCCGACTGAGTCCACGCAACGGATCTTCTTAACGACTCCCACTCAATTACAGGAGGTTAATGCAAGCCACCTCAGCGTCGCTCGTCCTCGCGCTAAGAAAATGTCAAAACGTGTGGGAAGGTGAGATTGCACGGGTCAGTGAAAACATTAATCACTTTCTCACTGTGTGTGTGTGTGTGTGTGTGTGTGTGTGTGTGTGTGTGTGTGTGTGTGTGTGTGTGTGTGTGTGTGTGTGTGTGTGTGTGTGTGTGTGTGTGTGTGTGTCAGGAGGTGTGAATCTAAATAACGATTATTCATCCTTTAAAGAACGATTGACCGAAAGGGAGGACTTGCTCCCTGCACGTTGGTAATAGACGAGTTTATCAACCTTTTTCTTACTCGATATCAAGCCACACTTATTGTTTTTACTTCTGCGTTCTTTTCAGTTTCTCATAGTTGTCTTTGCTCAAAATCAACGTTTTTATGTCGCGATGCACGATGAAATGCTTCCCTGAAGTTCCCTTCCTGAACCAGAGCGATTTCTAAAAGGTCTGTCGTCACGGTACCACTTCCCTTTGTACCTAATCTACTCTTCGGCGCCAAGGCGTTCTGCGACAGGTTCTCCGGGCTCGAAGGCTTGGCACCGGACGACGAGCCTCAAATGTTCTCGCCAGAAGTCGTGAAGCGTTGTGCATCCTCTCCGAGACGCAGGTCGCCTCACTTAGCTGCCAATAGGTTTAACCTGATCAGCAGCCGAGGCACCACCTCTGCGTCTCCTTCCCCCTTTCCTCTCGCCTAACAGAGGGAATTTCGTAGCTTTATTTCAGGCAGTGTCCTGAGAAGACAGCCACTTCTCTCCCCGTGTGCCAGAGGCTAATGGACGGACTATATAGAAATGTCTGACCCCTAAATCCTTGAGCTCTATCCCTGCATTGCTTTCGCTTTAGTCCCAAAGGAAACGGCGTGTGATCAGTATTCAGCGAGCCTTGTTTTCCCATCTTGTCGGAGCCTCTTCAATCTGGCCTCGTTAGATTTGAATAGGTTGGATATAGCTGGGGTCGTAAAGGACGAATGCAGATTGTTTCCGTGCTCTGGATTGGAGTTGTTGAAGGACTGCAGTGCTGTAGTGTGCAGGACAGATACTCTCCACCTGTGTGGGAGGAGACTCAGAGTGGAGCTGTGTAAAGAGGCTTTTTGCTCTGGTGAAACATGGAGCGACTACAGAAGATACTTCCCTCTGCAGCACACAGACACACTCTCCTTTAAAACAGACCTCTTACAATTAAGGCCACATTTAATCCATCTAGGTCAGGGGTGTCAAACTCAAGGCCCGGGGGCCAGATCCGGCCCGCGACTTCACTTCATGCGGCCCCACAAGAGCTTGCAAAGAATATACTGTAAGATGTGTATTATACGATTACATTGCGATTTACAGAAGCACGTTGCCCATAAACTACATGTCCCACAATGCATCTCAAAATATGACTTTTTTTCTCAGAATCTGAATTTTTCTCCAAAATGTGGATTTTCTTTTTAAATCATTTTGTGACATGCGCACTGAAGAGACTTGCAATTATTTGCCCCAGACTTCTGCTTTCAGACGTACCGTACTGTTCGGACTATACAGCGCACCTGCATATGAGCCGCAGCAGCTAAACTGTCCGTCTGTCTTGCTCTCGTTCTGTCTCTCGGTTCCACTTTCACTTTGGCGCGCTACCTGTCTCTCTCTTTCCCGGCCTCCAGCTTTTCCTGCTGGAGCCCGCCGCTTAGAGGTGGCGGGCGCGGACCGGTCCTAGAGCCCGTAGTGTTAAAGGTGGTTAATTTGACCTGTAAAATCCATAGATTCAGGAGGTCCCCTAGTGGCCGTTAGCGGTACACAAAACATGGGGGAAAAAGTCGCGGCTTATAGTCCGAAAAGTACGGTAATTAATTATGAAGTTATTACCCCTATGGTTATTACCCTATCTGATAATAATCCAATGCAGAGGCAATAATGTAATATACTACATTATTTTATATATATTAAAAACCTATATATGTATTTTTATATAGTCTTATATATAAAACCTTGTTCTAGGTCAATAAATCCCGGTCAAGGTATGCGCTGACCTGGCAGGATTACACAGGCTGTTCTTTCCCATTCAGTCACTGAGCCGCGCGCACAGGGACCGAGAGCGAAGCGTTGGGACTTCTTCTGAGAGAGCGGACAGACGGTTTCAGTTTGAAGATGCTTTTCTTTTATCACCGAAAGCAAACATTGATATTCTGAGAGAGAGGGATTTATAGACTGAAGCCAACAGGTGGAGCCAAAGCCCTTTTATCCTCGCATCACACACGTTGTACACACACACACACACACACACACACACAGACATACACACACACATACAGACATACACAGAGAGAGAGAGACAGTGCACACACAGACATACACAGTGTACTACACACACAAACACACACAGTGTCCTACCTACACACACACACACACACACACACACAGAGACACATACATACACACACACAGAGACAGTGCACACACACACACACACACAGTGTCCTACACACACACACACAGTGTCCCACACACACACACACACACACACACACACATACATACACATAGACAGTGCACACACACAGTGTATTACACACACACACAGTGTCCTACCTACACACACACACACACACACACACACACACACAGAGACACGTACATACACACACACAGAGACAGTGCACACACAGACATACACAGTGTACTACACACACACACACAGTGTCCTACACACACACACACAGTGTCCCACACACACACACACACACACACACACACACACATACATACACATAGACAGTGCACACACACACAGTGTACTACACACACACACAGTGTCCTACATGCACACACACACACACACTCTCTCTCTCTCACTCACACACACACACACACACAGTGTCCCCACACACACACACACACACACACATACATACATACACATAGACAGTGCACACACACACAGACACAGTGTACTACACACACACACACACACACAGTGTCCTACATGCACACACACACACACACACACACACACTCTCTCACACACACACACACACCTCTCCAATTTCCTAAATAGATTTCTGACCTACTTTCCTCCCTGTTTAAATGGCGTCCTCACTTTCAAGTCCATCCATCAAAGTTGATTAATGAATCATTTGGTTCCTTCTCTTCTTCCCATTACCGCGCCTTCGTCTCCTGTCCAAACTAAACGTCGACATGCATTCATTTCCATTACGTCCATTCAGCCTCTGCTGCACCTTCTCCCGTGGGCTCCAGTCCGTCCTCTCGGTAACGACGGAGCCCAGATCCTCTCTTTGATATTTGTCTGTTCATGTTGTTGTAACTTATTTTATTCAAGGCGGTAAAAACATTTGTTTATTTGCTTCTTGACAGGAAATGCTTTTATTTTGAAGGGCATGTATGTGTCCTGCTCTTACACCTTCCTGTTATGATTCTGAAATGTATCACACCGCAGTACTTTTCCCGTCCACACATATATTATACGAATATTATATATTATATATACAGTCTATGGTCCACACCAAAAAGAGACGGAACTACAATTAGTTAATGAGAACCTTTTCCGTCCCAGCTAGAGAGCAGGGAAGTTTTGTGAAGCCGCCATTTTATTATCCTCGCATTAGCATTATTAGCATTAGCATTAGCCCAGTGCAGAAACGCAGAGAGACTAACTTATGGCAACACAAAATAAAACATGGGAGCGGTGGAGATGAGGAGGTGTCGGCGTTCTGGCGATTTACGGAGCGTCCACACTACAGCTTCAAAAAATATATATATATATATATAAAAACTCCCCAAACAGGCAAAAACCTACCAGTTTCCCCACTGCCTCTGCCACCTCCCTCCATGCTGGTTCCTCCGGTCTGTGTCCCGGTAGGTGGAGAGGGTCTGGTCATACAAAACCGGGTGATTTGCTACCGCGATAGTTAGTTTTCTCCTCCAACTTTTTTGAAATATAGAAATGAACGGCGGGATATCTCTCCCAGCTTAGACGCGGTTTGATTGGCTACGGCTTGAGCTGTCAGATTTTCCGAAACGGGATTTGATTGGCTGGCGCTAGCTACGCCGGAGACGGCGGAGACGGACCGCTCTGCTACCCACAATTCAGTTCGGCGAAAAAGCGAGGCAACATGACGTCACCCCATTCAAAGTGAATGGGCAGATTGGAGTTGTCGACGCTTCCGACGCTGTCGACGCTGTAGTGTGGACGGGCCGTTACTCGGAAGGCTTCAGTAGAAGCTGCTGGGAGTCCCAGCAGCTTCTACTGAAGCCTTCCCCAACTCCGGGGACTTCCGGCCGGGGACTTTGGGCGGCAGTATACGCCGTGAAGTGGGTTGCGGCCTGCCAGTAAACCCAAAGCAGAAGAAGAAGAAGTGACGTCAGCGGCTTCATTTGACTAATCCTCCCCCAGGGACTTATTCCGGTGTGAACGCGATCTGAATTTAACTAAGTTCTCATGAACCTTTGTGGGAAAAGTACTTGGTGTGAATGCGCCTATAATACATTTCAGAATCATAATTTTAGTTCAGCTCTTTTTGGTGTGAACGCAACATTTCGGAACTAAAGTGGGAAAAGTACTGCGGTGTGAACGCGCCTAATGCGTCGAGTGCATTTTTCTCCGTCTTCCACGGTTCTTGTTGGAAACTGTTAAATGAATATAAAGTAAACACGTTCAGTTTGGACTCGCTTTGTTCTTCATTCGAAGCTTCTATTACACAACAGATGTTACACACGGAGCTGCAAGTGCAATTCAGACTTGATCTGACCGTTAAAGTATCATCGTATGTTCCTGTTGTCTTTTCTAACATGTCATTCCTCTCTTCTCCAGATTCTGGCCATCATCTCGATCCTCTTCATCATCCTCTCCACCATCGCTCTCTCTCTCAACACTTTGCCGGATTTGCAGGTGATGGATGAGTTTGGTCAGGCGAGCGATAACCCTCAGCTGGCTCACGTGGAGGCGGTGTGCATCGCCTGGTTCACCATGGAGTATCTCCTCCGTTTCCTCTCCTCGCCCAACAAGTGGAAGTTCTTCAAAGGCCCGCTGAACGTCATCGACCTGCTGGCCATCTTGCCGTACTACGTCACCCTCTTCCTGACGGAGTCCAACAAGAGCGTGCTGCAGTTTCAGAACGTGCGCCGCGTGGTGCAGATTTTCCGGATCATGAGGATATTGCGGATCCTGAAGCTGGCCCGGCACTCCACGGGCCTGCAGTCTCTGGGCTTCACCTTGAAACGGTACACATTTCATTTGTATTTGTTCCGTTCATGGTATGCACAACTTAGGCTGTGGCCCCACGAGGACGAAAACGGCTAAACGCATAGGATTAACGCAATCGCAAACAAGCTTCCGTCCACACGCAATAGTTATCCGGATAGTGTCTGCCCACACGAGACCGCTCCGTTTAGCTCCAACCGCTGGAGAAGATGCAGTACATGCAGGAGCCTGTAGGTGGCGCTGTAACTTCCTCCACAAAAGCAGCGAAGAAGCATGGTTGTCATGGTTGCCCTTCTGTTTTTTCGCCAGTCAACGTGTATTAAAGTTTAAATCTTCCGGACAAAATTATGAAAGTGCCGGTCAAAGGTCTTCTTTGTTATTTATTGAGCTTTAAAACAAATGAATAACGACTCTATATAATATAATAATAAAATACACGGAGCCTCTCTTTTCCTCCCTCTCTTCGGACAGCGCCAGTGTCTGTCTCATGCAGCAGCTGGTCCAGTAACGAGTGACCCGGCCGACAGTAAAAATAAACATATTTATAACTAGTTTAGTTTGAGAGGTGTCTCCGTCCTGTCAGATTAGACTTCACTCGCGTTTCGGTCCATATCGAGAGGAAGATAAATAATCTGAATTCAGTGCAGTTTACTTTGACGCGGGGGTGAGCAGCAGAGGTGGGGAGGCGGGGCTATTGCCTCATCATTATCAGAACATGACCGTATAGGGCGTACACACGGAGCCGTTGGACCCCCCAGAGCGCTGCGTATGCCGTTCTATCCACCTTGGGACCCGTTATCGTTTCCGCAGTCGTTTAGTGCCGTATTCGGTCGTCCTCGTGTGGCCGAACGGTCTATATGACACTAAACAGGAACGCAAACGACCGTTTTCGTCCTCGTGTGGCCGGGGCATTAACGTGAGGCAAGTTTATTTATACAGCAGCTTTCAACACAAGGCCATTCAAAGTGCTTCACAAACATGAGAGACATGAAGACACATATTAGGAAAGGACTTTTAAAAACACTAACTGAAAGCAAAGATAGCAAAGGAACATGAATTAAAGGTACAGCGCGGTGTGAGATACACACATCTGAACTGTTTAGCTCTGACTCTCAATCATCGCTCACTTTTTAGCAGAAATAGTTTTCTATGACCTCACTTTCTTTCTACTTTCTTTTTTAACTTATCCTTTAGTGTTTCAAGCTAAACGAACCCGCCTTTGGAAATTATAATCCGACCCCATGGTTCCTTTAAGTTTCCGCTGAAACTATTCCTCTTTTTTAAACACACGTTCAGTTTAAGTTGTCTTTTCTCTGTATAACTATTATGTACAAAACATGTCTCTATAAACACACCGTACCCGAAAAGGAGCAGGGAGAAGAACATAATCTGGTACTACCTGCCCCTTTCTCCAAAAAAACTATACATATATACTCAGTGGCGTTTCTATATGTACAAAAGTGGTGGGGCACAAACACTCAGATGTCTAGAAGCTTCTGCAGAGAGGTGCATGGCTGCTGAGGCTCCGACTCTTCAGGTTTACAAATATTATATTTTGACCTAAATCAAAATATAATATTATTTTCAAAAGCTTTTTTTGTCTGATGCTTCAATTAATTTTAAACAGACAGTTCAACAGAAGGATTCCCAAAACATGTAATTTTATCATTTAAATATTGAATTGTTCTCTCTTAGTCAGATCCCATTTTCAATAACATTGCGGTCTTACCTTGACTTGAAGATGAAGTCCATTTGCCTATCCTTCTGGACAAACATCTCTATTACTTTTTTGTAAAAGTCCTCCTTATATTCTTGTAGTTTCAAAAGTCTATCATAAATCTAAATGATGGATTTATGATTCGAAAATGATAAAAGTAGGGTAGACATGTGGATATTATCCGGCTGAATAAAACGTGCATTTATCTAACAGCTACGTTTCCCACAGATCTTATTTTGAGCTATTTTCTAAAATCCTATGGAGAAATCTCATTGCTTTTAGGTCGAGGGAAGCCATGCGCAGCTTACTTCCGGGTTTTAGGACGCGTCTCTCGTCTCCTCTTCACACACTTTTCGCGGCACACGTACTTACAGCCAATCAGCTCTGAAGGATGTGAGATGGCGTATGGTGGGGATGGCAGCACTTTGCCCCTCGGGTCATTATTTTTTGCCACACACATAAAATACTCTGAGCATGCGCAGTGTCGTTTTTACAGTCACCGTTCACTCAGACAGGGAGAGGGAGGGGCAGGGGCAGGTTTTGTCCCACATGGCTCTAAACAGCTCAACAGCCACACACTGTAGACACTAAGTAGAAGAACACAGACTTAAACAGCAATGAGACGAATCAGATGATTAAACATGATCTTAAAATATATATTATATTTTTATTTTTTTATTTTGTTGTAATCATTATTGTAATACTTCCTGCTGACACTAGGTGGGGCTGTGTGCCCCTAATGACCAGTCGCCACTGTATATACTATATAAATACCATTCCCATCATTACAAAACACTCGCTGCTATAACATGTGCATTATTATTATTATTATTAATAATGTTCGATAAATAACGTGTAATTACGTAACTACCACTACGGTTTTTTC
Organism: Chaenocephalus aceratus; assembly: GCA_023974075.1. Lineage (NCBI taxonomy): Eukaryota > Metazoa > Chordata > Actinopteri > Perciformes > Channichthyidae > Chaenocephalus > Chaenocephalus aceratus. The sequence continues at coordinate 128,105 of JAMFTG010000120.1, read as the reverse complement.
ACTACTAACTACTGTTAATATTTACATTAATTATGAGACCGTCTATGTTTCCTGTAGTTATTGAATTGTTCTGTTTACTGCACTGTTAGTGTCCTACTATCATTATGCTGCTTTGATTATTGTATTTTTGCAACTCTGGCACAACAATGAATAAAGTCTTATCTTATCTGTAACTGCATTATTATAAATATGTTTCTAGTTCTCTACTTGTGTTTTTAATTCTTGTTTTACGTGTATGTGTGCATTAAGTCAACCTGATTCTGATTCTCGTCTTATCTCCAGGAGCTACAACGAGCTGGGTCTGCTCATCTTGTTTCTCGCCATGGGCATCATGATATTCTCCAGCTTGGTGTTCTTCGCTGAGAAGGACGAAGACGCCACGAAGTTCACCAGCATCCCCGCGTCGTTCTGGTGGGCGACCATCACGATGACCACGGTGGGATACGGGGACATTTACCCACAGACGTTACTCGGGAAAATAGTCGGGGGGCTTTGCTGCATTGCGGGAGTTCTGGTGATTGCTCTGCCCATCCCCATCATCGTGAACAACTTCTCCGAGTTCTACAAGGAGCAGAAGAGGCAGGAGAAGGCCATCAAGAGGAGGGAGGCGCTGGAGAGGGCCAAGAGGAACGGCAGCATCGTGTCCATGAACCTCAAAGATGCCTTCGCGCGCAGTATGGAGCTCATGGACGTGGTGGTGCAGAAAGGAGAGGACAAAACCTCCCTGGAGAACCACATGTCGCCCGAACGCTGGGGCAGCACCCCCAGGCACGCCTCCTCCGAGTCAGACCTGAAATCTCCGGCGAGCCAAAACCCAGAGATGCAGAATTCGCCTCAACGCATCACCGTCAACACCACCGGGAGTCCGCAGAGGATGAGCCGCACGCCGCAGCACCTGAATGTGCAGAAACTGGAGGAGATGTACAACCAGATGAGCAAATCCCAGTCTCTGAGCAACCTCAACACCAACAGCTCCATGAGCACGTTGAGCACGACGGCGCCCGTGTCCCCGCGGAAACCCCAAAGCCCCGACGCTACTTTAAAAGAGGAAGTCGAGCTGGAGATGACGGAGGTGCAGTCCTGCTCGTCCGACAGAAAAGACTCTGCTTACAGAAAGGAAGACACTGGGCCGTGTCGACTCAGGCACCCGAGGGCGCCTCCCTATCTGGATCTAAGCAAGCTGAGGTCCGTGGATGAGGGCGTCAAACTCAAAGACGGCCTCTACGAATCCGCAGGTGACGGATCGGAGCTTCGAAAGGAGGCGAGCTTTGAAAACAGCGCTTTGGAGGCTGCTTCGAGGGGGACTGACGCTCTCACAATAAAAGGTTTGAACGCCAACTTCCCCAAATCGCCCGCCGAAGGTCCGTTGACTCCGCCCAGCACCACGTCTCCTGGAGACATTAGCTCCAGCATTTTGGAGGACGAGACCCCGGACGGAGAGACGTCTCCTCTCATCCCCAGCACCGAAGAACTGCTTCCCATTTCAGAGGAGGAAACGTGTCCTCTGTCGCCCAAACGGCTGGTGGTAGACACTCCACCGGGTGACGAACATCAATCCACAGAAAACTACGAGGAAAAGCATCTGATGGAGGTCGCAGGCGCTTCAGTTTCACCGTTGTCGCCCAATTCAGCACAACATTGCGCCCAAGGAGAGGAAGTGAAGGCTGAAAGCAACCAGAATGGACACAAAGTAGAGAACCACATGTTCACCTCCGATATCCACCTGATACCGGGGGATGGCAGCCTGTCTCCGAGCTGCGAAACCAGCATGTGACTGTAGAGAAAGCTTCCCATTGGACGATAAGACCCACTGCAACCTCAGCCCGGCAGACAGGAGAAAAGACACGGTGCAGTCGTAGTGAAAGATATTTTTGCATGGCATGACGAGTCCCTTTTACTTGTGTCGTTGTGTGTGGCTGAAATAGAAAACGGCAGTGAATCTGGAAGACTTTTGGGGCTTGAAGAGGAGGCTCTGGAGGGAATTCATCAACTTACATGTGGACACTTTTCTCCCCCCGATGTACATAATGACCGTCTCCTTTTCTAGCAAAAGAAGGAAATGCACAGCGGGACTTATCTGTACAAAGCATGCATTTAAAAAAAAAGACATATATTTTACGGTGCTTAGTTTGCTGAAAGCGCTCCACTGTAAATACTGGGACATCTAAAGGCATCTCTAAAAGTACAAATGTGAAAAGGGAGAAGAGGAAATTGAAAGCCCTCGACCGGGCGTTGCATCGTAGCGATCTATTTAAAAAAAAAAAAATTAAAAAAAACATATCATTACCTTTTGCGGAAATGCAAAGTGTTCCCATGACGACCCTGTAATGTCCGTGTGATTAATGCTGTATGAAACTGTAACATTATTGCTTTTGGTTGTCATAACGACTGTTCGGTTGATATCCAATGGACAAAAACACCTCCCCAAAAAACACCTGTCGACTCGTCGCCAAATATCTAGATATTTACTCGGTGGGTTCAGAAGTTGCGACGAGGTTCGAGACCTTGCTCAGATATGCATCTAAAAGTAGCTCTAAGAATAGACGTAGGTTGGTTGTAGAGATAAATCTGTGAGGCGAGTGACATCCGATAAAACCGAGTTATTTATTCAGCACGGTAGATGTGGTCACACGATAATGATCTTTTTGAGAGGGACAGGCGAACGCGGAGAAGACGATATTCCTTCTGATAAGACGGACCAAACCAAGCACAGCTTCATCTATCTCAGCTGCATAGGAACATACATGTATTAAGACGGTAGTTGTGTTTTAGTTTCTTTATGCTTTCTTTTCCTGCATTGTGTCCCCGTCGATTCGTCCGTGCGACTTTCTCCCATCCTGCTGAGGCGTTTTTCTTTTGTATATCCGTCGTGTCTTGGATTGTATTTATTGTGTTTTATTGTGAACAAATCTATTTTCAGTCGAACTTAAACCCAAAGCAGTTTAATTTATCTCTTTCTCTCGTCTTCGTTCTGGCTTCTGTTTCACGCTGACTGAAAATACCCGTTGTCTGTTGCCTTCTTTGATTCCTATCGCTGGAATACTTTGTGTTCCACTTTGCTGAGTACTCGTAGTGTGTTTGTGAACGCCACACAAACCCGGACAGGAAGTACGTGGGTGATTTATTTTATTATTATTCTCATGTTTTCTGTTCTCACGGAGAGAGGTGTGGAATGTGCAATACCGCAAACTGCAATCTATGCAGGCCAAGAAATGTGGCACTTTATTTTCTGTCTACGGGATTTGTAAATGTACCGGCAGAAAATTACTTGTATTTTTCAAATGTTGTATCTTTAATATGACGCAATTACAATTTAGCAGAATCTCACAATGCAATTTGACTTTTTGTTATATGTCTGGCAGAATGCTTTAATGCCAGATATTAATGGACCTTAAATTTATCTGTGGGAAATCCAAATTGACCACGTTGGGCCTTTTATATCGCTGTTAGATTTACATTAAGATCTAAGATATTAAAGATGATTTCAATGGCCACACAAAATGGATTTTATGCTTTTTGTGAATTAACGTTGAGAGCGATTCTATTTTTTCTAAACCAAAATGGAGCACGACCACAATGTCCTGCCATATGGTGGTTGAAATGATGCGTGCCTTTTCATAACACCGCTGTGTATGAGAAGGTAGCAAGTCATTCTGCTTTGTTCATATAGCACTGTACAGAAAGTTCTAATTTTATAGGAGAAATCAGGTCTTTATGTAATAGAAACAAGTATTGAGTTCTCAGGTTTTCTATAACTCTCTGATGTTCCAATTGGATCGATTCTCTGTTTTTTCTTTCACAGCTAATGTCAAATACTTCTGTACTTTCTTTTGAAAAGGTGATGTTGTCAAATCCACATTGATGTCTTGGCTCCCGGGGGGAAAGGAGCGGCAATATGTTGTCCCTCCTCCTGGGTAATCTGTGCGAAAGCATCCGGCGTCCGCCCGTCAGTGCGCGGGAAGGAGAGCTTCCACTGACCGCACAGACGGGAAGAGATCACTGAGCGGGTTGTTCCCCATGCGGTGATCAATGGCTGGAGGGAAGGTGGGGATACGGGAAAGCTACGAGAGTTTAGCGTCAATGTTTTTCAACCTGGAGTCTTTCTCCCCCATGTTTCTGACCCGAAATCACATTGTGATTGTGATTGGTCTATGGAACAGGCTGCAGTGGGCAATTCTGCTATTCTTCTCGTACAGGGGTGTCAAACTCAAGGCCCGGGGGCCAAATCCGGCCCGCGACTTCATTTTATGTGGCCCGCAAGAGCTTGCAAAGAATATTATACGGTTACATACTACTTTACAGTATATCTACATATGTTCATTTTAATTTATTTCTTATTTTATAGTTATTTATTTATCTTTGATTTATCCTTAATTTTATTAATCTGTGTGAATCTGTGTTTCAATCTCACCCTGTTGCTGTTAAACTACTGCATTTCCCCACGGGGATTAAGAAAGGTTAGCTTATCTTATTTTACAGAAGCACGTTGCCCATAAACTACATGTCCCACAATGCATCATGTTGTGACATGAAGAGACTTTCAATTGTTTTCCCTCAACTTCTGCTTTCAGACGTAGTTAATTATGAAGTTATTACCCTAGCCAATGCCGAGGCAATAATATAATATAACACATTATTTCATATATATTATGCATTTATATATGTATATTTATATAGTTACAACCGGCCCTTTGAGTGCAAGCATAATGCTAATGTGGCCCACGAGGAAATTGAGTTTGACACGCCTGTTCTTGTACTTTAAGTATATCCTGGTCGCTGCCTTTGTGTCCGTTATTAAGTTGAGTATTTCTGCACTGCTGTCACTTGAGTGCAAGGTCTGGAAACCTCTTTCTCAATTGTCCGAGGTTAGATGTGAAAACAAAGCACTGAATTCTTCCTTTTTTCAGTTTCATGAACAGTGAGTGTTAGACTTTGTTGAGACTGTTACTTACAGCTTAAATACCGTGGTGTAAAAAGCACGATTCTGCAACACGTAATGTTTTCTCGTGGATGGACTGCGAACAAAAGTAGTGTTTGCCTCTGACTCAGACTCAGATTGGTATTACTGATGTCGGACCCGAACGAGGAATTAAATGTTCTTTCTGAAATCTCGTTATGAAATCTCGCTTAGCATCCACACGGCTGGTATTGGCTAAATATCCAGCCACTATGTTTTAAATAACACTTTCTGTGCTGCAACGACACAGGTACTCTTCTTGCTAACTCGTGTTAAAACCATTGTCTTCCAACAAAAAGCCACAATAACAACGAGACCGTATCAAGCTAAACGTGGAGATTTCTCTGTAGGATAATGTCCAGACGCGTATCATAACAACCTACACCGGTCAGTGGCATAAACAAACATTATCAGCGTGGAATTGCCTCGTGTAATTACATTAAAGCCCATTTAACTAGCCGCGGTGTCCCTGTTAGACACGTGGGGTAACAGATGAGAGTCCAGGTTGAAACATACAGGCCCTTAAAGAGGAGGAATGAAATCAGTGTTGGTCCATATGTCCTTTTTGTCTGTAAGCATGCTGTACGCCCAAATCAATAATCAAAGACCCTCATCCACTTATCTTTGGAAATCAGATTCTTTGTTTTGGTTCACATGCGAGGTCAGCGGTGGTCGTCATAGTTTTTCATTTTCTTTACGTTCGTCGATTTCATAATTTATTTTCTGTTAACTTGTACCTCTCATCCCTTATTTAATCGTGTGTCCTCGAGTTCATTCTGACAGAGACAACTAAGGATCGGGACGGGTCAGCCATATCTCCTCGGGACGATGTCTCAAAGAAACCGTGCGGAGTGAGAAAAGGTTTATTTTCTCTGAGAGAACGGGACTGTCCGTGTCACTCACGCGTGCTTTCCGAAAGTCCCTGAAATGCGTGATCCTCCATCGTGTGTCCTTTCGTCTGGTCCGTGTATTCTGCCTCTTGATTTCAGCTGCAGACGGTTTCTTTAAGAAGCAACATCTTTGTATGCATGTAGTAGCCCGAACACCACGTGACCACAGAACACTTTGTCATGGTACATGTATGTCAACATTTCTGTAGAGCATTGTTCCCCATTACGTCTATTAGCATATGCAGAATAACAAATAAATGTGTATATAACTCGAGCCTTTGTGTGTTTTCTGCTGCTGTTCAGAGGTCACATCTGCATTATTACGCCCTTTAAGGATCATTGGATTTAATTGTGTGATAAATAAATGAACATTGAGCACGAACTCTAAAAATACACATTCTTATAAATACAAAAATGTTACATGTGTTAAAGTGACTTACTTATATGATCATTATATAACATTACTTTAGCTTTCTGTGTCTTTCTTATAAACATTTTTGCACATTCTGAATTTAACGTCTGGCGTTTCATACATAGTTTTTATTTATTTGTATTTATTCAATTTTAAAAACACGAACTCTAAATGAACAAAAATGTTACATGTGTTAAGTGACTTCATTATATGATCATTATATAACATTACTTTAGCTTTCTGTGTCTTTCTTATAAACATTTTTGCACATTCTGAATTTAACGTCTGGCGTTTCAAACATAGTTTTTATTGATTTGTATTTATTCAATTTTCCCCCAGGACACATACATGCAAGTTAGGATTCATCGGTCCAAACACAAAACATTAGTTATTGTTGTTAATGTTTTAACTGCACCTTGCAAAAGATAATCCTAGTGTACAATAATTAGCTTATTTTAAGTAAGTGTACCATGCATGCTTTTCTGAGTTTCCTGTTTTCATTACACATATTGTAAGTGTCAGCTAAATAACACCGTACAAAATGTCCATTCCATTTTCTAAAGTCCAAAACCCACAGATATATATTCAATTTAATATGATGTAAAAATTAAGGAATTCTTCATATTTTACATTCTGTTCTTGTCTATCTTATTCTATTTACATGTGTATAGACTGCTGCATTTACTTGCAATATTCTCTGCAACATTTAGCTTATTGTATTCATTTTCTTCTGACACATATATAGTTGACTTCATCTGCATTCCTTGCACATTGGTCTGCAACCTATTTTATTCTACTCTTTGTCTTTGTGCACTATTTATATTGTATTTGTGTTCTCCTATATATTAAGTTGCATTGTTGGAGGAGCCTGGGACTTACTGAGCATATGTTAACAAAGCCTTTGAATCTATTTCACGGACTTTTGTAAAAAAATCTGTAGTTGCAGTTCCTCCTCCAGGCCACAAGGGTGCTGCGTGCTGTGACGCGCTTACAAAACAGCGCGGGAATCAAACCGTTTCCAGAGAAGAAGGAGACATTAAAAATAACAAACATGGCTGCTGAAAACCACAACAGAGCAATGTGTGCGTTTTCCCAAGTTCGAGCTGTCACCACGGGATGGATTGTGGACTTCATGTTCCTCAGTCTGTGTCGGAGATTCAAGGAGGGGAAGTTTGAGGAGTTCAACGAGATAATCCAGACTTTAGAGGGTGAGTTTTCCACCGATAACAACACTAACGCCGGTAGCTAGCTTAGCTTAGCATTCAACCGCAGACAAGTTTACAAACAGATTATTAGCATGTAAATAAACGCTTTATTGTGATAACTGGGTTAGGGTTGGTATAACTATAACTATAGGTAAAGATATCCGGCAGAAGTATACAATGATTTTAAGATAGCTCCACGTGTGGTTGGTCAAAATACTTAGGTCCTAAAGTACTCCACTACAAGTAAAAGTCCCGATGTTTATGTTAAAATGATAATACACACACGAAGCTAAAGTTGGCTTTAGACTCGAAGTTAAGGGTTACTTAAATACTTTAAAATGTCTGCCTTTATCCTTAATAGATTATTGACCTTTTTTATATGTGAAATTAAGAGAAAGGGACATTTCATTTCCTCATTTCAAGTTGGAAACAAAGTACTCTAGTCATGTGTGATGAAAGGTACCAAACTGGCATCAACATATACAAACAGGTGAAAGTACCCATTTCAGATCTAATGTAATCTTCATAGTGGGTGATAATTAAAGATAGAGGAAAGCATGTGATGGTGCAGTTGTTGAAGTGGATCGTAAGTACACTTAGTGGAGTTAGATGTGCTGGAGAAGAGTTCAAATGGGCTTACATTAAAATACTCAACACAGTACAAGTAATTTAGTGTATTTCTGTTTCCCAGCCGTCACCGAGTGTCCGGCGAAGGAGCTCCATGAGGACAAAACGATGATCTGTGCCTTCCTCGCACGAGTCATGCACGGCAAACAGTTGGGTGAGGAGTCGCCGTCAGAAAAGTAGACATCGCTCTGAGACGTATTTCTGCACGTTATTGTTTTGCACGAATACAAATATCATCCCTGTGTGTTTGATATTGTAAACTGTATTTAAATAATGTGCGGGCATGTATGGATGTGTATATGTTTATATAGATAATATATTTATTCGTTTTATGTGGAAATGCGAGGATTGCTTTTTTAAATGTCGTTGTACCTGGTGCGATGACGATAAAGGAATTCTATTCTATTCCATTAGAGAACTGAGTCGTTCACATACAGCATTATATGCAAATACATGCTTAGAAAGAAGAAGCCTCTTGACTGTTTTCTACTACACATTTCTGACATGCTACTAAAACACTGATTTGGGATCTGTTTCACTTTGTGGCTGAGGATGTGAACTTGGAAGCCGCTCAGATAGAAGTCCTGTAGAATGAGAGACATGCCATCACGGTTTTGATTTGCTTCTCTTCTCTTCGTAAGCTAACCGCCTGTCTTCACCGTGTGCTTCCCCGCTTCCCTCCAGATGTCCAGTTTGAAGAGAACGAGGACATGTTGCCTCTGATGTCTGCGGCCAAAATCTGGGCTGACATCGAGCACACTGTGGCAGAGCGACGTGTGTTCATCGACATCCTGGAGCTTTTGTTCGTCCAGGTAACCACGAGGATCTCCAGACGTGTTTTAAAAGTTCTTCTGGAGATGCTGAGCGATAAGGAATAAGCATGCTTCTGATGTCACCGATGTGTTTCTTCCCAGTCGGTCGCCGTGTGCTTGATATCAGACCAGATATCTCACGCCTGCTTGGCCCTCAAGTGGTTTGAGAAAAACCATACATTGTCGCAGGTCTGTGTTCCCTTTCCTCTCATGTCCTCTCCAGAGCACTCGCTCCAAACTGGAATACTTTAAAGCCTGGGTTGGTTGTTTTTTAATGCTTTACATCTTTCAACAGAACCTGTGTTCCAAGGTGTCGTCGATGGTGAGGAAGAAGGACCCTCGCGACCCGCTGCTCAATTCCTACAGCTTCACCCGCCTGCTGGAGACGATTAAGACGTACCTGGACGCCTACCTGGAGAAGAACCCCTCGGACTACCTCGTCAAGGTGGGCCTAGTGTCCTTACCAGGGCTACGCACCTCTGCAACTGAAGCTTGTTTGGTTGATGGGGTTTCCACAGATCCAGCTCGGTATATTTAGACACGAGAAGATTGAGAGACGGTTTATGATACGACCTTTTTAAAGATTAGCTGAAAGTCTTACTGAGACGTGACTTTATTCACGATGAGAGCAAACATGTAAACACACAACTTCATCTGAACTCGTGTGCGTTCTTTGATCCCGAAAAGGATTCAACGCTTTTGCTGATTTTAAGATGAGAATATCTTCAGTTACACATCGTTTAATTGGCTTACACATCGGTACACAAAGATTAAGACAGTTACACTCTGAAGGCCAGATGCTTACGGGGCGAAAAGGAAAGACGGTGATTATCGTAAAAGCTGGAAAGATCTTCTAAAAAGTCCGGAGGCCGTTTCCTGTTTGACTAATACATCGTGTTTCAGTCGAGGTGCGACACACATCGATGTGCTCTGACCCCGTGTGCCGAGCCGATGGGACATTCTCTCTCGAGTGAGCTTTGAAGGGCAGAGCGCTCCACAAGGTCTAGTGAACACTGATTACCTACCAAGGTTACACTAAGAAGGGTGCTCAAATGAAAGCAGGCCTCGTTAGTCCTGCTTTCATTAAGCAACACTTATTGAACCTGGAGGTAATAATTACTTTGGAAGAGGACGGAAAGGTGATGTTAAGTTACGTGTGTGTGTTAATGTCGGCTTCTTCGTGCTTCAGGAAGCCACGAAGATGCTGCAGGCGTCGCCGGAAAGCGAGAAATCGGAGGACGACTTGACGCAAGACGACTTGACGCAAGACGACTCGGCGCAAGACGACTCGACGCAAGACGACTCGACGCAAGACGACGCGACGCAAGGCGACGCGACGCAAGGCGACGCGACGCAAGACGACTTGGCGCAAGACGGCATGGCGCAAGACGGCTCGACGCAAGACGGCTCAACGCAAAACGACTCGACGCAAGACGGCGCGACGCAAGACGAAAACATCCGAACAAGAAAGAACAAAACGTAGGAAACAACCCGAGTGTATTTACTTCCTTTTCCACGTTATTCACTTCCTGTTTTATGAACTTAACGACATTTGTGTTTGGTCGATGACTTCTTTCTTGTAACAATGTTATACCGTTGGAAAGCCTGTTTCCTTACCTTTCCAACGGTGCCACGTTTGTGCGCCCATGAGACATGTGACGTGGGACAGGTAAGAAGCTAAGATGCCAAGAAGCATTGTTTTCCTGCTTCTCTCGTTGCGTAGAAAGCATCGAGGCCGCGTGGTTTTAAAGTGTAAGTGAAATGTATTTATACGATATGGTTGTTAATAATGACCGATGAAAAAAAATAAGTAAGTAATAAGTCCTTGACAGCGGTCTGTCTGTTCGGTATTAACAACGTGTCACGTGTTCTGAATTGACCAATCAGAATCGAGTATTCCACTAAGCCATGTAATAATAATGATCGATGCGTCCACAGAACAAAACGGAAACTTCTGTCCACTAACTTTATGGAGGAGTGGGAAATCGATTCGTGCCGGAAGCCGTTTCTCTCCGTGAAGAGAATCCCGGAGAGCGGTGAGCTGCATTTATCCTCTGTGTTTAAAACCATGAGTAGCTTTTCTCTAACTGTGGAACCTCCCTCGATCAGACGTCTCTCAGGTCACGTGTCAGAAGTCGATGGAAACCTCCTCGATCCTGAAGAGAAGGAAGTCCCCTCGGGTAATGAACCACGTCACGACGAAGCTCCAATGCGACCTTTGGTTCCCTGACGTATAACTCGTGTTTTAAACGTTTCAGAAATGGACCGATAAGCTGGACCGCCACTTGAAGCGCGGAGTCAAGCGCCACGGCGTGGGGAAGTGGGCCCAGATGCTGCTGGATGTAGATTTGGACTTTGAAGGACGCACCGGCGTGATGCTCAAAGACCGCTGGAGGATTCTGATGAAGTATCGAGACTAAGACCGCAACCCGTCGCCGTTCAAAGGCACCTCTCTTTGGAGAGTTTAAACATAGTGTCTGTTCTCATGTTGTTTCTTTGCTGCCGTGTTTATGTTAAGCACCAGGGGGCAGCACTGAGCTACGTTCTCGCCCTCTGTGAGGTTATTATTATTTTTGAAGACAAAGATGTTCTTGTTTAAGTTAAAAATGTATGTCAGAAATATTGTTCAAAAAAGGAAAACAGTGGTTTGTTACAATAAAACTCTGCAAAAACTTTGATATGAAGCGCTTAATGCGATGAAGAGGGGACGTCCTGTACAGTGGATGTGAACGTGCCTTTACGTCAACGTGGAGCAGTTTGAAAGGACGTTTTGGGATGTGTTGAAGTGTGGGCGTACGAGGTGCTTCTCCACAAGGAAGCCAAGCGACGCATTTTAAAGTTATCTATCAGTTTGGGATATTTAACATCTTCCCTTGCCGTCAGACTCTCCTCCCAGTCTGTATTTTAACCTTGAACTATTGTGTGACTTAAGTGTTCGGATTCACCAAATTCTGGTGGCTTTTATATAAAAAAATACACACTTTTTTTAAGGTTTCTACAATATGCTCCAAACGGCATCTACTGTGGGTTTAAAAGTCCTTCACACAACCTCCCTTCAAACCCTCCTTTGAAGCCTGTTCTGACTGAGAGCCTGCGGGGGGTGTGGGCGTGTGTGTGTGTGTGTGTGTGTGTGGATCAGATGAAGACGAAGCTGTGTTGGGGCGGACAGTCGCACCGCTGGGTTTTCTGGATCTTCTTCCAGGTCCCGCTGCACCGCTGGTTCCCGACCGCCTGCCAGTGGAGCAGGACTTCCCTGAAACACACGGAGACGTTGGATAGTTTCACACCGTCTGCATGAAGTTAGATTACTGTATTTAAAATGGGATTGATAACGTCTAATAATATCCGGTAACATCTGCGGTCCTTGAGGTGGAGGCTGCATTTAGTTATGTGCAGTATTTTAAAGTTCTTTTTTACTGGTTTGAGTTCATTTGGGTTAAATGGCAAAACAAATGCCATTGCTATCAGGAAAGTATTAAAATGACACGGCACAGACTACAACCAACTGCAGCATGAAGTGTTTACTTTACACACACACTTACTGGCACTTTTAGGATTATTAAAGGTAGAATATTGTCAATACAATCTTATAAATATGATAGTTAATGTACATTTGGCAGCACTTTCCAATATGTGGCCAATACCTCGCTCCATTGCATCCGTATGTCTGCGCAGTATAGTCAAACTACATCAGAACAGAAGTGTCCCCATGTTATCTTTAATAGTTCCTAACATTAGATATTTTAATGATGTGGACCGCAAAACATTTTTAAAATCAAGTCACCTTAGCTTGTTTTGTTATTTTGTTTGTTGTGAATTATTGTTCAATTTAGTCGATCGTTTGGTTTCTTTTACGTTAAAAACAACTTACAATTTCAAAAGGTCTGTTTTTATTCCAGTTCAGAGCAACAGCCAGATGTCTGTGCTCGTCCCTGGGCCAGTGTGTGTTCACTGGAATAATAATCCACTACGATGGTACACCTAAATCTTAATTTTGAATCCTGCCGACCAATCAAAACTCTTTCTGGGGGGGGGTATTTAAATGGGGATGATGTGGGCTATAGTTTTCTTAAATTTAGGGGAGCATGATATTAGTTACAGAGTTTTCTTTCTTAGCTAGGTTAAGAAGAATGCTTCCATATGAATGTGGAGGCAGCCGAGAGAAGGGAGGAAGACTGTCAGCTGAGGTTGAAATATCGGAC
>JAMFTG010000120.1:97500-112500 GCA_023974075.1 Chaenocephalus aceratus | reverse complement strand
AAAAAGTGCAAGAATAGTCTATTTACAAGTAATTGGAATATGATATTAGATAAATCGTTTTTTAAGTTGCAAACAGATGAATGTTATGGATGTTCTTTCAAAAGTGCAGGTGTTAAACAGTTAAGCATCGAGGGATCATTTAGGACCGATGAAGCCAGAGTCCTCTCTTCCAGAAAGCAAGCTTGGAAGCATTACGCATGCGGATTCAGCCTCCGCCGACCGATAACACGTATTATCCACGCTCGGCTTGTTTGCCTGGAACTGTAATTGCTAGAAAGGATCGACAGAATCGCATTCTTCAAATAGTTTGACTAATTCCATTATGTGAGCCTGCGCACTGAAATGAGCTTCGACACAGAGCTGATATTCAGAGCTCTTGTCTTCGTTGTTCTGGAGCCGAGATTCCACAAGAAAGTACGTGTTGACGTTGTGCGGAAGTTTGAGATGAATGCGCGATCTGCTGCGATGCGGCTGCGTCAGCGAGACAAGCCGTTTCTGGACACATCTGTATCTCCTGGCTGATCGCTTCCCTTTAAGGTCAAACATCAGCATTATGTTGCACTCAAAGGGCCGGTTGTAACTTTAAGACTATATAAACATACATATATTTAAGCAATAGCTCACGACAGGCCGTGGTATATGCTCATTATATCACAGCTAAGGGGCGTGGTTCGGCCCGACGCGAAGCTGCAGGCAGTTTGCTTTTCAGCCCAACGGTATACTGTTTTTCGCAGACGCGGAGGGATACTGATTTGTTGTGAAAAGTAACTTACAATTCTACCCGTGGTATACGCTCAGTATATCACGGCTAAGAACCAATCAGATTGCTTGATTTGACTTGTCCGTTTTATAAAAATATTTAATATATATAAAATAATGTATTATATTACTTTATTGCTACGTCTGAAAGAAGAAGTCTGGGGAAACAAAGTGCAAGTCTCTTCAGTGAGAATGTCACAAAATTATTTTAAAAGAAAATCAAAATTCTGGAAAGAAAGTGACATTTTAAATTAAAAGAAAGCGACATTTAAAATTAAAAGAAAGTGACATTTTGAAAAAAAAGTAACAATAAAAAAAAATCAAATGTCTGATGCATTGTGGGACATGTAGTTTATGGACACCGTGCTTCTGTAAATCGGCCTGTAACCGTATGATAAACATATTACATTCTTTCAGAGCTCTTCCGGGCCACATGAAATGAAGTCGCGGTCCGGATTTGGCCCCCGGGCCTTGAGTTTGACACCCGGTGAGGTAGGTTAGCTTTATTTACATCGCAAGTCTTTTGAGACACAGAGGCAATCAAAGTGCTTTAACATTAACACTTAATAAGACGACAAATAAACACAATGGAATAACAGATTCATAAAAGCCAGCATTCGAGATACAGACTAGTTTAAACACAACGTTGTAAATACAGTACGTGCTAAAACAAGTTCTGGGTATGCAGCTAAAAAAAAGTAATGTTTTTAGCCTCGACAAAAACAACACATTTAAAACAACCCCAGTTCACCAAAGTCAAATAAACACAATATAAAATAACAGAATAGGATTACAATAACTAGAAACATATAAAAACACATACACATGTCACAATGTTATGTTTAACTAGTATTCAAAATATCAGGGTTATCTCCCTCTGGTATCATGTTGTTAAGGTGATTCTTACACACTCTCTCACCTGCAGAGATGGTAGAAGTACACACATCCTTTACTCAAGTAGAAGTACACACATCCTTTCCTCAAGTAGAAGTACACACATCCTGTACTCAAGTAGAAGTACACACATCCTTTCCTCAAGTAGAAGTACACACAATCCTTTCCTCAAGTAGAAGTACAACACATCCTGTACTCAAGTAGAAGTACCACATCCTTTCCTCAAGTAGAAGTACACACATCCTGTACTCAAGTAGAAATACACACATCCTTTACTCAAGTAGAAGTACAACACATCCTTTCCTCAAGTAGAAGTACACACATCCTGTACTCAAGTAGAAGTACACACATCCTTTACTCAAGTAGAAGTACACACATCCTTACTCAAGTAGAAGTACACACATCCTTTACTCAAGTATAAGTACACACATCCTTTACTCAAGTAGAAGTACACACATCCTTTACTCAAGTAGAAGTACACACATCCTTACTCAATTAGAAGTACACACATCCTTCCTCAAGTAGAAGTACAACACATCCTTTTCCTCAAGTAGAAGTACACACATCCTTTCCTCAAGTAGAAGTACACACATCCTTTCCTCAAGTAGAAGTACACACATCCTTTACTCAAGTAGAAGTACACACATCCTTTCCTCAAGTAGAAGTACACACATCCTGTACTCAAGTAGAAGTACACACATCCTTTCCTCAAGTAGAAGTACACACATCCTGTACTCAAGTAGAAATACACACATCCTTTACTCAAGTAGAAGTACACACATCCTTTCCTCAAGTAGAAGTACACACATCCTGTACTCAAGTAAGAAGTACACACATCCTTTACTCAAGTAGAAGTACACACATCCTTTACTCAAGTAGAAGTACACACATCCTTTACTCAAGTAGAAGTACACACATCCTTTACTCAAGTAGAAGTACACACATCCTTTACTCAAGTAGAAGTACACACATCCTTTACTCAAGTAGAAGTACACACATCCTTTCCTCAAGTAGAAGTACACACATCCTTTCCTCAAGTAGAAGTACACACATCCTTTCCTCAAGTAGAAGTACACACATCCTTTCCTCAAGTAGAAGTACACACTTCCTTTCCTCAAGTAGAAGTACAGATACTGGTGTTTTAAAATACTCTGGTGAAAGTAGAAGTATTGACTAAACTTCTTTACTCAAGTAGAAGTACACACATCCTTTACTCAAGTAGAAGTACACACATCCTTTCCTCAAGTAGAAGTACAGATACTGGTGTTTTAAAATACTCTGGTGAAAGTAGAAGTATTGACTAAATTTCTTTACTCAAGTAGAAGTACACACATCCTTTACTCAAGTAGAAGTACACACATCCTTTACTCAAGTAGAAGTACACACATCCTTTCCTCAAGTAGAAGTACACACATCCTTTACTCAAGTAGAAGTACACACATCCTTTACTCAAGTAGAAGTACACACATCCTTTACTCAAGTAGAAGTACACACATCATTTACTCAAGTAGAAGTACACACATCCTTTACTCAAGCAGAAGTACACACATCCTTTACTCAAGTAGAAGTACACACATCCTTTACTCAAGTAGAAGTACAGATACTGGTGTTTAAAAATACTCTGGTGAAAGTAGAAGTACTGACTAAACTTCTTTACTCAAGTAGAAGTACACACATCCTTTACTCAAGTAGAAGTACACACATCCTTTACTCAAGTAGAAGTACAGATACTGGTGTTTAAAAATACTCTGGTGAAAGTAGAAGTACTGACTAAACTTCTTTACTCAAGTAGAAGTACACACATCCTTTAGTCAAGTAGAAGTACACACATCCTTTACTCAAGTAGAAGTACAGACACTGGTGTTTAAAAAATACTCTGGTGAAAGTAGAAGTACTGACTAAACTTCTTTACTCAAGTAGAAGTACACACATCCTTTACTCAAGTAGAAGTACACACATCCTTTACTCAAGTAGAAGTACACACATCCTTTACTCAAGTAGAAGTACACACATCCTTTACTCAAGTAGAAGTACACACATCCTTTACTCAAGTAGAAGTACAGATACTGGTGTTTCAAAATACTCTGGTGAAAGTAGAAGTATTGACTAAACTTCTTTACTCAAGTAGAAGTACACACATCCTTTAGTCAAGTAGAAGTACACACATCCTTTACACAAGTAGAAGTACACACATCCTTTACTCAAGTAGAAGTACAGATACTGGTGTTTAAAAATACTCTGGTGAAAGTAGAAGTACTGACTAAACTTCTTTACTCAAGTAGAAGTACACACATCCTTTAGTCAAGTAGAAGTACACACATCCTTTACTCAAGTAGAAGTACAGACACTGGTGTTTAAAAATACTCTGGTGAAAGTAGAAGTACTGACTAAACTTCTTTACTCAAGTAGAAGTACACACATCCTTTACTCAAGTAGAAGTACACACATCCTTTACTCAAGTAGAAGTACACACATCCTTTACTCAAGTAGAAGTACACACATCCTTTACTCAAGTAGAAGTACACACATCCTTTACTCAAGTAGAAGTACAGATACTGGTGTTTCAAAATACTCTGGTGAAAGTAGAAGTATTGACTAAACTTCTTTACTCAAGTAGAAGTACACACATCCTTTAGTCAAGTAGAAGTACACACATCCTTTACACAAGTAGAAGTACACACATCCTTTACTCAAGTAGAAGTACAGATACTGGTGTTTTAAAATACTCTGGTGAAAGTAGAAGTACTGATTAAACTTCTTTACTCAAGTAGAAGTACACACATCCTTTAGTCAAGTAGAAGTACAGATACTGGTGTTTAAAAATACTTTAAACACACTTTCTTCTTTAGAGAAGACCAGGAAGTGATGGATACACGGATCGTGTTCAGACCAATAGGCACGCAGTGACTCTGAAGCATAATGGTACGGGAAGCTTCTGAGCAGCAGCGATGCGGAGGAGTCACCGACTCAGGAAGGAGACACGGTGGAGCAGGAGCTTCGATGTCAAACACTGATGGTTTCTCTGGAGCTTCGGCCGGAGGATTCACATCACAGTCACAGCAGCCGCGGTCTGACCGCACGGGAGAGTTGCCACGTCGATTCTGGAGCGCCTCTCCCTCCCAGCCCATCTAACTGGTTTCACAGAGTAATCACCATGTTTGAGAAGATAGCCTAAACAGTGGGAACACTGAGTCACTTGCGTCTGACACTTATGGCCTCGAAGATTTCACACCTTGGATCCACACACACCGAGAAGGAAGTGTCCCACAACAATAAACCATCTGTGACCTCGGGTAGCCCGGTCACAGAACGGGAACAACAACATTATGGCTGAAGCAGCCTATCTCCTTCAAGGAGATAACAGACTTCAGGGTTGGTCATGCACGACATATCTAGGAGTCTAGGACAAGTATTCCCCTAACACACATTCAGACTAAAGGAACCAGCTGTTTGGGAAAGAGAGAAGTAGAAAGTACAAGTATTTGAGTTCAACATGTAAGAAGTAGAAAGTACAGGTATTTGAGTTCAACATGTAAGAAGTAGAAAGTACAGGTATTTGAGTTCAACATGTAAGAAGTAGAAAGTACAGGTATTTGGGTTCAACATGTAAGAAGTAGAAAGTACAGGTATTTGAGTTCAACATGTGAGAAGTAGAAACTACAGGTATTTGAGTTCAACATGTGAGAAGTAGAAAGTACAGGTATTTGTGTTCAACATGTAAGAAGTAGAAAGTACAGGTATTTGGGTTCAACATGTAAGAAGTAGAAAGTACAGGTATTTGTGTTCAACATGTAAGAAGTAGAAAGTACAGGTATTTGAGTTCAACATGTAAGAAGTAGAAAGTACAGGTATTTGGGTTCAACATGTAAGAAGTAGAAAGTACAGGTATTTGGGTTCAACATGTAAGAAGTAGAAAGTACAGGTATTTGTGTTCAACATGTAAGAAGTAGAAAGTACAGGTATTTGAGTTCAACATGTAAGAAGTAGAAAGTACAGGTATTTGGGTTCAACATGTAAGAAGTAGAAAGTACAGGTATTTGTGTTCAACATGTAAGAAGTAGAAAGTACAGGTATTTGTGTTCAACATGTAAGAAGTAGAAAGTACAGGTATTTGTGTTCAACATGTAAGAAGTAGAAAGTACAGGTATTTGAGTTTAACATGTAAGAAAGTAGAAAGTACAGGTATTTGGGTTCAACATGTAACAAGTAGAAAGTACAGGTATTTGAGTTCAACATGTGAGAAGTAGAAAGTACAGGTATTTGAGTTCAACATGTGAGAAGTAGAAAGTACAGGTATTTGTGTTCAACATGTAACAAGTAGAAAGTACAGGTATTTGAGTTCAACATGTGAGAAGTAGAAAGTACAGGTATTTGAGTTCAACATGTGAGAAGTAGAAAGTACAGGTATTTGAGTTCAACATGTAAGAAGTAGAAAGTACAGGTATTTGAGTTCAACATGTAAGAAGTAGAAAGTACAGGTATTTGAGTTCAACATGTAAGAAGTAGAAAGTACAGGTATTTGAGTTCAACATGTAAGAAGTAGAAAGTACAGGTATTTGAGTTCAACATGTAAGAAGTAGAAAGTACAGGTATTTGAGTTCAACATGTGAGAAGTAGAAAGTACAGGTATTTGAGTTCAACATGTAAGAAGTAGAAAGTACAGGTATTTGAGTTCAACATGTAAGAAGTAGAAAGTACAGGTATTTGAGTTCAACATGTAAGAAGTAGAAAGTACAGGTATTTGAGTTCAACATGTAAGAAGTAGAAAGTACAGGTATTGGGTTCAACATGTAAGAAGTAGAAAGTACAGGTATTTGAGTTCAACATGTAAGAAGTAGAAAGTAAAAAGTTGTCAGAAAAATAAGCAGTGGAGTAAAGTACTGATACCAGAAACATGTAAGTACATTAACAAAGTATTTGTACTCTTGTACTTCCCACCTCTGGTAGAAGGTGTGTGCCAAAAATACAAATGTCTAGTATTGAAAGAATGGTGTTATCTTATCTCACAGCCCGTTATCTCCTCAGGTATCATGTTGTTAAGGTGTGCCGGAGAAAGCAAACACGTGTGATTCTACACACTCTCTGAAACGTAACAACAGGTGATATAATTCACAAAAGAGCAGCAGAATATATGAACTGTCAAGTTGATACAGCCACACAGTAATTTCCACACAAGAGCAGGCATTATGTAATGAAGTATTCCTCTAGGACTCCTCTGAGCTCTCACCTGGGCACTCGGTGAAGTAATCGAAGCAGCAGTCCCGAGTCTTATCGCAGCCTTTATCGCAGAAACAGGTCCCGTGCACCCGGTCCATCCTCCAGTCGGTGGTCTCGCAGCTCAGGTCTCTCCCTCCGCAGCATTTCCCCGAGCACCCACCGGACACCGGGAGGATAGTCCCCACGGAGGAGACGAGGACAAGCAGGACACTAACCCTAAACTCCGCAGAGGACCCCATGCTGAGGGGGCAACAGAAACACCTCTCTCCCGTCTCTCAGTGCGCGTTCCCTCGCATGCGCGTGCGGTGCGAGCAGCAGCCCTCGTGACCTGGAAAAGCCTCTCAAAGGGTTTTCAGTCCCAGCTCAGAGAGAGACCCATGCAGTCTCACAGCTCAGACCCCTTCCCACTGCGATCCCTGAGAGTCCCCGCGAGGAGGGAGGAGACACCAGAGGGAGGGAGGGAAGGAGGGAAGGAGGGGTGGGCACTTTGGCCTCCTCCTTTCTGCTCTCTCTCTCTTTTACCTGTCTTATTGTTTCCCTCTCTCTCTCTCTCTTTTTTTTTTTTTAAATGTTGTTTTTATTGAGTTTACATATTCCCCCCCCCCCCCCCCCCCCCCCTCCCGGTCCCAGCCATCTATTATTTTTCTTTTATTATGATCTTATCTTTTATATTACTTCACTAAAGTAAAGTAAATAACTAGATACATATATAGGTACAAATAAAGTAATATAAAAGATAAGATAATATTAAAAGAAAAAGAATAGATAAGGAAATAAAGAATAATAACAATAATGCATGTACCCAGACTCACATATACTCTCCTCTCTCTCTCCTCCTCTCTCTCTCTCTCTCTCTCTCTCTCTCTCTCTCTCTCTCTCTCTCTCTCTCTCTCTGCAGATCTCCTGATGCCAGTCTGTGCCACCCAGACCTCTGTGGCCCAAATAAAAGAGGCAGGAATGTGAGCTTTTGGCCGGGATCCAGATCTCTCTCTCTCTCTCTCTCTCTCTCTCTCTCTCTCTCTCTCTCTCTCTCTCTCTCTCTCTCTCTCTCTCTCTCTGGTTACTGTAATCCTCCAGAAGCACTTGTGTTAGCCTTTGATTAGATAAGTAAATTAATGGCATCTTAATAAAGGAATGTCAAACACAATATCCCAGAGGGTAGCACCTACAGTAATTACTTAGAAAGGTTTCCAGTGTTTCCTTGAAAGCAAAATCAAACACAATGCGTGGAAACAAACACGTGATAGTATAATCCCACCTGTCTCACTTTGCAACTCCAAAGCCATTCATATGTATCCTTCAAAGTGAACCAGCAACACTGCCATAACTTCTCTTTTAAATGCTGCTTTTCTTGATACAGAACGACAGGTTTTCTCCTTGAGACCTCAGAGGATTCCACTTTACCTAAACATAGAGGAATACTTCTTTGTGTGCTTTTGTGTTGCACTTTTTTTGTATTACTTTTAATATAGTATACTTATATTGCTTTAATATTGTCTGTTATTGTGTTGCATTGTTGGAGAAGCCTGTGACCTAAGATTTTCTACGACATAATTACTAGCTATTTAGTTAGACAATAAGAACCTTGAACCTTGAGCAAATTGCTGTGGCTATAACTGACCTAAATTCTGGTGCCCTTTTGCGAATTATATCAAACATATTTTTACGTTTCAGTTGTTTAACTTTAACTGGTAATAATCATGCTTTAAATGTATTGGTCCAACATGAGTCAGGGAGCATTGAACATGCATCTGATTACATTATTTTGCGTTATGAGTTATAACACATCTTATTTGCTTTCTTGCTTGAAACCAGGCGCCAGTTAGCTTAGCTTAGCTTAGCATAAAGACAGGTGTGACAACAAGGCTGGTTTTGAAGATATTAGTCGACATTAAACGTATATTTTCAAACATGTCTGACTATTTATTAAAGGACCAAAGAGAAAGCATGAAGAGGAAGCAGGTGTGTTCAAAAGAGAGCTGCAGCTTTAGTCTCCAGGTCGTTGTGTGGACTTCATTAATACCTCCTGACAGATTGATTCCATGTCATTCTGCAGCGTCCGTGCACTCATCAGGAAGGAGCTTGTCGCGGACCGATGATTGATTAAAATGAATATTAGATCTGCTTCCTGGAGTTATATTAAGGCACGCTTACAGGAGAAAGTGTTTCTGATATCTTATGTGAAGATTTTAATGCATAAAAGCTGCTGCTCTTTCGCCCTAATTTCATTCACAAATCAGATCTGCAAAAGGAGCTTTATTTTAAGCATTATAATACTTTCAGGATGGATTTGAGGTATTGTTGTGCAGGCTGTAGTGTTTGCAGAAGGAGCCTGAATGTCTGAGGATGTTGTGAAGTCCAGAAGGTCAGCTTTTATTTGAGCAGTTCCTCCCGATCTCTGGGAAACAAATGAGGCTCTGCAGGGCGCTGGAGGCCTCCCGGCGCTCGGAGCTATACAAGGAGCAGATATCTGTAATCATCTGTTGCTCTGCGCGCTAGAAGCAGCGCGAGGAGGAGGAGGAGGGGGGGGGTCCTTTGATTCTTCTCCTCGCCATAAGCAGGTAGGTCAAGCGACAGTAATATCATTCATCTTCACCATAATCATCAGCAGCAGCAGCATCAGTGAGCAGCATGTGTCCGAGGCGCTGTGTGTTAAAGACGAGCGGCTGAACCCAGACTGACCCCAGACTGACCCCAGGAGGGAATGTCTAAAAGTAGAAGAACTCGTAGGATGGTTCATAACTTGTTGTGAAGTCTTGTGAGCTGGTTTTTCAGTGGCTTTGTTGGTTTGTCGGCAGGAAAACGGAAGAAATACTGGTCGAAATGTACGTGAAACGTTGCGTAATGGACGGTGTAGCACGAGCCAAGGAGGAACACTTTACATGTAAGGCAAGGCAAGGCAATTTATTTGTATAGCACAATTCATACATTAATGCAATTCAAAGTGCTTTACAGGATCAAACAGAGAAAACACAATACATTGAGAAGAAATACAAAACACACAAAATAATTAATTAAAAGAGAGAAAACCATGTTTAACAGTTCGAAAATTTGAACATTTAAATTTGAAAAGCCATATTAAAAAGAAATGTTTTTAGACCTGATTTAAATGTTTCAAAAGTGCTTGCCATTCTCAGATGTTCTGGGAGTTTGTTCCATGCATTAGGAGCATAGATGCAGAGGCTGCTTTCCCACGCTTTGATCTCACCAATGGAACAGTGAGCTGGCTGTGCCTGAAGACCTAAGGGGTCTGCTGGGTTCGTACCACTGAAGGAGGTCCTTGATATATTTGGGTCCTAGCGCGTTTAGTGCTTTATATGTGTGCATTAAAATCTTAAAGTCAATTCTTTCACTAACTGGAAGCCAATGCAGCGATCTCAGCACTGGAGTGATGTGATCTGTTCTCTTTGTCCGGGTTAAGATTCTGGCAGCAGCATTTTGAATTAGTTGGAGTTTACGGAGTGATTGTTTTGTGAGGCCTGTGAAGATGCTGTTGCAGTAGTCAAGCTTGCTAAAAAAAAATGCATGGACAAGTTTTTCAAGGTCTTGCTTCGACATAAGGTCTTTAATACGTGAGATATTTTTAAGATGGTCGTAGGCTGATCTGTTGATTGCCCTGATGTGGCTGTTAACATTGAGGTCAGAGTCTAAAATTATACCTAAGTTTCTTGCTTGACTTTTTGGTTCGAGTGATAATGATTCCAGGTGTGCAGAGACTTTAATTCTTTCTTCTTTGGTTCCAAAAACAATTACTTCGGTTTTTTTTTGTGTTGAGCTGTAAGAAATTACGGCACATCCAGTCATGTATTTGTTTTAGACATGTGATCAATAAATCAGTAGGACCGTATTCATCTATGGAAAGTGATATGTAGATTTGGGTGTCATCAGCGTAATTATGATAGGAAATGTTGTTATTTCTAATTATTTGAGCAAGTGGCAGCATGTACAAATTGAATAGAAGGGGCCCGAGGATCGACCCCTGGGGAACTCCACATGTCATTTTGGTTCTGTCCGATGTACAGCTACCAATTGAAACAAAATACTCTCGGTTTTCAACATAGGATGTAAACCATTTTAGGACAGTGCCAGACAGACCCACCCATGTAGGAAAGGATCTGCATAACGGTGCGGATACACGTCAGACTGAAACAGCCTTTTAGTCTTATTGTGTCTTTTTGGTTTCATGTGTGTTTCTGCAGTCATTGTGTTGACATTGTTCCGCACGGAGCTTTAATTGAAGTGTATTTAAGCCTGTAATATCCCTGAGTCTGACACAGTGTGTGTTGATTTGACCGGCCTCACAGCTGCATCAGTTTGCTTAAAGTGCACATCAAAGAGTGTGTGTGTGTGTGTGTGTGTGTGTGTGTGTGCGTGTGTGTGCGCGCTGTGTGTGTGTGTGCTTCACATCGGACAGAGCCCTCCTGCCCTCACTGTGCACCTGTCAGACACAATCAGCCCGCCCACTGTCACACACTTCAGTTTTCATAGTGTGTGTGTGTGTGTGTGTGTGTGTGTGTGTGTGTGTGTGTGTGTGTGTGTGTGTGTGGCCTAGCATTACTATACTTGTGGGGACCTAACTCTGTTTACGGTCACGTGTGGGGACTCGCCTCCCTTATGGGGACAAATTGGAGGTCCCCATAAGGGGGATCATTAAGACTTGGTTAGGATTAGGATTAGGGTAAGGGTAAGGGTAAAGTTAAGGGTAAGGTTAAGGGTTAGGGTTAGGCATGTGTTGGTTATGGTTAAGGTTAGGATAAGTCTCCAGGAAATGCATGTAAGTCAATGTAATGTCCCCTGAAGTGACTCACGGCGATCACACATGGTCGTCATGGAAACGGCGTGTGATCCTCTCTGCATCTCGCCCATGTGGGGAATGCAAACTCTGCACGTCTCCACGGCAACCACTGACTCACGTTGCCACGGTTTCAAAAATCTTTGTTGACGAAACGCTAGAATTCCCCTCCTCGTCTCGACACCTGCTGTAAAGGTAAGCTGACCTCAGATAAGGGAAACACCCTCGCTGTAACACACACACACACACACACACACACACACACACACACACACATATTTATACATAGATGCATAAAAGTTGGACTGTTATTGCAAAAATAAAACAAAAGCACTGTATTTTTTTTATTAGCATCAGAAGAAATGCATATTATTTTTATAAAATATTTCTCCATTTTAGAATTAAGTAAAATAATGATAAAAATAATAATAATACAAATATTACAAATCAAATGAATACATTAAAAAGTTTAATTACATTTTAAATTAAAAATGTATTTATATAAGAAGTTGGTTTGAATAAATAGCGCAGCAATAAAATGACCCTTAAAAATATCTAACCGAACCAAATATTTAATTAAAGAAGAATACGTTTGTTTCTTCCTGATGAGTCAGTTGCTGTCCATGAATGGACGTCTTTGTCTCCGTCAGCTGTCTCTACAGAAGTGTGTGTGTGTGTGTATTCAGAGTATCTGTGTGTCACCGAGCCTCAGTACTGTGTTTGAGTACTGCATGTGTACAGGAGGAGGCGTTTCAAAGTCTTTTATCTTCTTATTAGGGATAATGTACCACACACACACACACACACACACACACACACACACGCAGTGAGTAATTATTGAACGAGTTGAAAGTCGGATGTTTGACTTGGCTTTTGTCGTCAGAAGAGGCCGAGGTCGATCTGCAGAACGAGATAAGGGAGGCTGCAGGTCCGCCCTCACAGGAGACGGAGTGCAGAAGTGCAGTATCTGTACAATTAAGACAAGACATAATGCATTTGTCTGTTTTGATAGCTTTGCATTTGAAATGTTCCAGTTTGAGTCTGGTTTAAATGACACTTTATTCCCGAAGAGTACTTCAAAGATATCTCCAATATTCTCTCTGTAAAAACATTTGAGTCTTCGACTGTATGTCAAATGAAAACAGATATGTTGAAGCTATCTATCTCTTCTAGAAATGTATGCAAATAACCACACATTTAACATCATAATGCCTCCATTTTATATTTAAATAAACCGGTTCAGAAAACATGCAATACAAAAACAATGGTCTTAATTTAAGTTATCAAGTGGGGAAGTTTCATAGTGATATCTATTAGTTAGAAATGTTACCCTGTTGACCTGCAGTGTCTCTCTAAGTCAGGGGTGCCCAACCTTTTTTGAACCGAGAGCTACTTTTAAAGTTGCCAGTCTGCCGAGATCTACCAGTCCACATAGAGATCATTACTGACAGCCAGGTAAATACACACTTCTACTTGTATGAAACTGACCTCTGTACGATTAATACTTCATAAAATACTGCAGATCTTTTATCTTACCTCTTTCTAATCTACACACAAGTATTTAACTGAAGTTACACAACAGTGTTGTTGATACAGAGTTGGAGTTTATGCACACGTCACTACAGTGGGTAATGTTTAAGAAGCATTGAACAGTGCTGCCACATATGACACAGAAAAAAAAATTACTCTTTCTTTGCCATCATATAAAAATAGTGTAGCTACAAAAGTATAAATTAGGCTTACTAATAAGACAACTCGGATCTGAAGCTACTCAGGAATCTGCTGCCAACGTGCAATAAAAGACAAAATTAAGAGAATCAAACCCTTTTTTTGTTGCATTTTAGTAGATTATAAAAAGAAATGCCTTTAAAATAGGATGCAAGCAACACTAGCTTCTTAACCTGAATTGATGATAGACTATAATCAATTTAAACAGAACAGATCTGAATGTTTGCATTCTTATAACATTTTGTACAATAATTATAATGACTAAGTTCAAACAAACTAAAACTTACAGCTGATTAATAACGGTATCTAACTTGAGTTTTTATTATATCAAAAACCTGTTGAAATGCTTCTGTTATTTTTATTACGCATCGACAGCCTCCAGGAATGCTTCTTTCACAACTTCGCCGTCTTTGAAAGACTTCATGTGTTTCGCAAGAACGTGACTGACACGATAAGATGCTCTGATAGCAGCCTTGCTCTTGTTGTTGGGCCTGGTGAAAATGGACTGCTGTGCATTCAGCTGTCCTCTCAGGCCCCTCCCCTTTAGCTGTCCTCTCAGGCCCCTCCCCTTTAGCTGTCCTCTCAGGCCCCTCCCCTTTATCTGTCCTCTCAGGCCCCTCCCCTTTAGCTGTCCTCTCAGGCCCCTCCCCTTTAGCTGTCCTCTCAGGCCCCTCCCCTTTATCTGTCCTCTCAGGCCCCTCCCCTTTAGCTGTCCTCTCAGGCCCCTCCCCTTTAGCTGTCCTCTCAGGCCCCTCCCCTTTATCTGTCCTCTCAGGCCCCTCCCCTTTAGCTGTCCTCTCAGGCCCCTCCCCTTTAGCTGTCCTTTCAGGCCCCTCCCCTTTTGGAGCGTAGGGCAGAATTAGGAGGGAATTCCGTCTCGTAGCGTTTGTGCACTGTTTTGAAATGCCGCTCCTAAATTACCCTTCTTCGATAAAGCCACGCTCGCATTGCAGACGAGAGACAGATGGACTTTCAATCGGAATAGATACAGAAATAATCATCCTCCCACTCGGAGTGACAATTATATATTTTGGGCTTTTTTGCTTCTGCCATAATTGCGGTCTTGTGCGTCAAGACTGTCACTCCTGTTGCCACGGACAACTTCAGCGAACTAGTGCATTGCTCACTAGCCACGCCCCGACACATGGGGTGACGCCGGCCAATCACAAAGCTTTGATGCGTTCAAGTGCATTATTCTGGCACAGGAAGATTATGTTAAAGGCCACTAACGATAAAACAGGACATTGTTGTTCTATTTTTAGACACATCTCGCGATCGACTGGGAATCTCGATCGCGGGGAGATTCCCAGTCGAGGAACGTTTACACCTGACATCTTCAGCTATCTGGGCATATATTACTTTATGTGTGTAGATAAGTCAATGTAATGTCCCCTGAAGTAATGTATACATGGAATGTGTGTGTGTGTGTGTGTGTGTGTGTGTGTGTGTGTGTGTGTGTGTGTGCGTGCGTGCGTGTGTGTGTGTGTGTGTGTGTGTGATCCGGCTTCACCCTCTATATGGGTTCACAGAGGCATGGCTGCTCTCTGTCATGGGGGGTGGGGGGGGGGTGGGGGGGGGGTGGGGGGGGGGGGGGGTTTAGGGCGATATTG
>JAMFTG010000120.1:57500-95000 GCA_023974075.1 Chaenocephalus aceratus | reverse complement strand
AATAGATGCCGTGTGTAAATTGAAAAGATAATACATTTGCAACATAGGTAGTCCAGATGTTTGGAAATGCATGTGTGTATAATAGGAAGATGAATCCACGAGGATATCCATCAGGACCGATGATCCAGGACCACAGCCACGACTCGAGATCCAGGGCTCAGGACCGCTGGATCATCCATGACTCCGGATCCCAGCGTATAGAGACACCAAAGAGAAAGACATGTGGGGAAGCTGGGTTAATGGGAACATGAGAGGACACAGGTACAGACAGAGAGAAGGAAGAAGCAAGATGTCCCCGACAGACTAAGCCTATATCAGCAAAACTAGGGGCTGGATCTAATCAGCTGGAAGCGGACTCTTTTCCGAAACCGAAACAAACTTAAGGCATTTTTTATTTGAGATGTTGGCAGAGTTTTTATTTGGCTAACTGCTTTCTCTTATCCCTGTTGATAGAGACACCTGGCACCACGCCAAGTCAGGTGCAGCTTTTCTTCACGGGAGATTTACGCTAACAATGCATATTCGCAGTATATTGGCTCTTTATTAGTCATTATAAAACACTTATTAATGCCTTATTCTACATGAGAAATACAATTAACACTTATAGTTTCATGTCTTGTTACATAACAATAGATCATATTTGTCAGGTGTTATTATGGGAGAATTCTTATTCTTGTGCTGCTGCTGCATATCGAGCATATTAAGACCCACTCGTGCACAACAACGTCCTTACTTACAATAAATAAGCACTAATTAGAGGCTTATTGAGGAAACTCTCAACGAATGGCCGAGTACTTGTAGAATATGGTTAGAATAAGGCATTAATAAGTGTTTCATCCATCCATCCATCTTCTCCGCTTCTCCGGGGTCGGGTCTCGGGGGTATCAGTTCCAGCAGAGAGCCCCAAACGTTCCTTCCCCCTCATCAACCAGCTCTGACTGGGGGGTCCCAAGGCGCTCCCAGGCCAGCGAAGAGATATAATCCCTCCACCTGGTCCTAGGTCTACCCCTCGGTCTCCTCCCAGCTGGACGAGCCTGGAACACCTCCCTAGGGAGGCGCCCAGGTGGCATCCTAACTAGGTGCCAGAACCACCTCAACTGGCTCCTTTCGACGCGAAGGAGGCTCAACTCCGAGTCCCTCCCTGATGACCGAACGTCTCACCTTATCCCTAAGGGAGACGCCAGCCACCCGGCGGAGGAAACCGCAGGGTGGCTGGCGTAGGATATAGAATCCTATGTTTTTTAAATAGGTCTATTATTGAGTATACACAACCTCTTCTGTTTATGTTATATTGTGCATTATTTAGATACTCTGCCACATTTCTACTGCTGATGGATATATCTACTTTATTCAATTTTTAACAGTTTGCTTCATCTCATAATTAAATATTTGCCGGATATTAGCAAACATAATTCTCACTTAAGATTAATTAAGGTAATGAAGTTCAAAGCCCACACATTTAGCGCTCTTCTCTGTCCAATTAAAAAAGAAAACCCGTCTCGACCGCTTGTATCCGGAATCTGGTTCTTTTGGTTGAGTGTTTTATACTCACTAATAAAGAGCCAATATAATGCTAATATGTTAATTAACAATGATAGCAATGCTCTTGAGATCAACACCAACTGAGGAAATCTTTTTTGGCTCCATCTGACTCCCATAAAGTCCCACGGTCATCCATCCAGATGAAACCAAGCAGGGAGTTCATACTCACACGTGGGTGTAATGATTGACCGTCTGCTGTCATGGAAGCATCACACTGAACATCTGAGCGGACAAAACAAAGGATTCATTTTCTCCGCCGTCTCAGGTCTTTTGGGCGAGCAGAGAAACTCTTCTGTTGTTCTTTACATGTCTATTCTGCAGTACTGCAACGCTACCTGGTACAACTGTCTGTCAGCAGCTTTAAAATCAAAACTGCTCCACCTGTTAAACATCTGCTCAGAGATCGTTGGTCCGCCCGTCAGAGACTCTATGACTCATCATAACAACCTGGTGGCTGTCCAACCACATCCTCCCTGACCCAAAGCATGCTCTGAACAGAGAGTATGAGCTGCTCCCATCTGATGGACATACAGGGTCCCACCATTCAGTAAGGTCAGACTGAAGCATCCTTTGTGTCAGTCCTCTCAGTGAACTCAGAGCTGACCCCAGATCAGATGCCCGCTGAAGGCTCTGAGCAGCTTTTCTCTCACTGACTGTGCTGTGATGTTTCATGTGTCGTGTCTGGATGCTTGTCTGTTGGTGTCGGACATGGAGCTGCTGTGACGCAAGTATCATCGTATCGTAACGAACAGCTAGTTGGTGGTGAATGTGTGGACTCGCCTCTGGTCTGTTTGTGAGCTGGAAGAGGGAGTCCTCCAGGGAACGATAAACCTCTCAGTGCCGCTCTTGTTAAAGGCCTCAGTGTTGACTGTATGTTGCGGGTCATTTTGTTTCAATGCACAAGTCCCGGAAAGACCAAGTGCTACCGAGGTGTCCCTGAGCAAGGCACCGTTCCCCACACTGCTCCCCGGGCGCTGTACATTATGGCAGCCCACTGCTCCTAACACAGGATGGGTAAAATGCAGAGAAACAATTTCCCCACGGGGATTAATAAAGTATTTCAAAATTGTGCTGCTTTTTGATAAAGAAAAAATATCCCAGATTCTGAACCAGTGACATAAAATCTGCAAAAAGAAAACGTTGTAATATTATAGAGTCTGAAGAGTCGTGTGATATAATATAATGCACTTTAAATAGCTTGTATCACTATGAATACACGCTATGATGTTGCTCTGAATGTTTCGGCACACAACCTTTTAAAAACATACATGCAGTGATGAATGTTCTGGTATTTTTTCGATAACCAAATAATACAAATAATAATAAAGAGATTTTCAACATGCTATACTATTTTCTTTTAGAACGTTCAACACAATATGCACTTCATGTTCATCTGAATGTTCAATATGCTAATTCTATTTTATTTCATACTTGACTTTTACACAACTTTTTCTATATTTTTGGCATGCCGAACTGGTTAAGACAAATGTGTTCAACATAATAAACCATGACTTTTTTCACGAGGACGGGAGGAGAACAAATAAGCCAAACATTTGGGAACTTTACTCTAACGGCCCGTCCACACAGCGGCGTGCGCTGACGCTTGCCGGCGGGCGTGTCTGAAACTCGACCAACAACCAATCACATGAATGTCCCGCCCCTGACACACAAGCAGCGGTTTGATTGGCTATAGCTTGGACTGGCATACGATTTGATTGGCTGACGCTTCTGCCGAGGCGTCAAACAGTTGAACATTGCTCAACTTTTGCAGCGAGCCACGCCAGCTACGCTCCACGTCACTTCCCACGATGCAGTTCGGCAAAAAGTGACGTCACCCCATTCAAAGTGAACGGGCAGAAGCGCTGGAAGCTTCAACGCACGCCGCCGTGTGGACGGGCCGTGAGGATCAAACACATCTGAGTCTGTGTGACACATTGGCCAAACTCCTTGATGTCAGTTTTACCCCCTGTGGTTCATCAAATGAAACTAAAACTTTGATCTTTCTCTTGAGTGTTTCAGATCATCAGGCCCCCCACGAACTCAGCTGCTAACTGCAGGACCCTCTCATCAAGTGGTCATCTCTTCTCCTAAATCCTCCAGAAGTGAGCATTAGATATCGCCTCATCTGCATATTTAAACATGGCACTCGTGATCAACTTAGAGTTCTCCTGGAAGTCGTAGAAACTTGCATGCAAACCATTTTAAATTGCAAACTGACAGTTAGGTGGCCACCTTGGCTCCTTTTTGGCTTCCTTTCCTTATTATAACAGTACAGTGTGTCTGTGGGGTTACTACAAAATATATACTTTACTATCAAGTTGTATGAAAACATTTTTACTTACAATACATACTATACATCCAGGCTGAAGACTTTTCTTGTTGTCGCTGCTTTTAATTGAACTATTCATATCTTAGACTGCACTGTAACTTTTATCCATGTATTTTTCCTTTTAATGTTTATTTCATTAGCTTTTCTTTTTAATGCTTAATGTCTTTCATTTTTTGTAAAGCACTTTGAATTGCCTTGCGTTAAAAAGTGCTATATAAATAAACTTGCCTTGCCTTGCCTATACTCCGCCTGGTTTCTACACACTATACCGTGCCTTATTTCGACATAAAATACCATGTGTTTTTTTGCATTTTTTGGACATGCGATATTCTGACTTTTCTGTCATTATTACCGACACACTAGCTACGCCTGGTTTCTACACACTACCGTGTATTGTCTTTGAACTTCAAGCTACATGTCCCAATGAACTTATCACACGTCTCTAACCAGCATGCCTCCAGCTGTTACATCTTCACATAATAATTTCTCTCGAGACAAAGAGGAGATATGACTGCTGTCTTTGTGCCGCACACTGAACAAGAGTCTTCAGAGGCCGCCAGCTTCCACACGGCACGAAGACAATGGATGATGTGGGAAAGCACCACATTCTGGGGTCCGAGGGCGCAGTTTCTGTTTCGTACATAAGGAATTCAGATTATGTTTCATTGCAATCTGTTAGGCATTTAGCGTTGGTCGATATGTTTGTGCCAAAAGGACGGGACAAAAACACTGAATCATAAAAGGGAACAATAACAAAAATAAATGTATTTAATTGAAGGAAGACGTTTAACAAGGCACAATAAGGGGTTTGCTAAACTATTAAATATGTAAAGAAAGAACGAGATACAAGCGGTCGAGATGGGTTTCCTCCGCCGGGTGGCTGGCGTCTCCCTTAGGGATAAGGTGAGAAGTTCAGTCATCCGGGAGGGACTCGGAGTTGAGCCGCTCCTCCTTCGCGTCGAAAGGAGCCAGTTGAGGTGGTTCGGGCACCTAGTTAGGATGCCACCTGGGCGCCTCCCTAGGGAGGTGTTCCAGGCACGTCCAGCTGGGAGGAGACCGAGGGGTAGACCTAGGACCAGGTGGAGGGACTATATCTCTTCTGGCCTGGGAGCGCCTTGGGACCCCCCAGTCAGAGCTGGGTGATGAGGGACAGGAACGTGTGGGGCTCTCTGCTGGAACTGATACCCCCGAGACCCGACCACGGATAAGCGGAGAAGATGGATGGATTAAATATGTACATAGATATTTCACTTGATGTTTTAAAACACTAATGTAACGAGATCCACAACATATTGATGATACAGTGAGGAATGTGACATTAACCGTCTTATTTCATGCAGACGTCGAGAGGGAAACTACTTTGAGTACAAAACACCTCAGCACTTGTTGTTTGGCTGATGCTGCAGTTTACTACAGTACACATGTAACAGTTGTAAATATGCAGTGGTGTTTAAATAATTATGTATAAATCATTTAGTACAATCACACAAATACTGCTGAACCTCCAAAATTGAGTCGCTATTACTCTTTCAGATCGTGTCCTTCACGTTTTCCTCTGCCCTTTTGTGAATGTTCCACGAGAGAAGAGTCGGTGTCGGGAAAGAAACGACTGAATAACGACTGATATTGTCAGGTACGTTCTTTGTCTTTTGTGAATGTTCCACGAGAGACGAGTCGAATAACTTTGAATAACGACTGATTTGTTGGATATTGTCAGTGAATAAACGGAGATCGCCCCGGGTCTCAAACATGAATACAACACAACGCAGAGACCGCGTAGCGACACCGGTTACACATCATCTGAAGGTCACGACCCCCAAAATGTGACGAGCAGCCATGTGAGGCAGAACACTAACACCAGTGAGGACACAGAGGCGGTCACGCCGAGCCGCTGGAAGGAGCACGGCGTCTGGACAGGTTTATTTTGATCAGACGTCGTTGGCACGGACTCGAGGGTTTTGATCGTGGACCAGCGTGACTCGGCAGAGAGTGATTGTCAGGACGGAGGTTTCTTAGGTTTCCTCATCTTCTTCAGCTTCTCTTGCTTCACCGTCTCGCCTTCGAGGGACGACAGCTCTGAGATCCGGTGGAAGAACGAGCGAGAGGCTCCGAGCACCGGGTCGGGGTAAGAAGGACCTGAGAGGAGAAGAATAATTAGGATCTATGATTCAACAAATCATCACAAAACAATCTGCTATAACATGTTAGGGGCGGGAGTCACCAGGCTCCGCACGATACGATACGATACTATCGCGATACTTAAGCCACAATACGAAACTATCACGATACTTAAGCCACGATACGAAACTTAAGCCACGGTACTATCGCGATACTTAAGCCACGATATGATGCTATCGTGATACTTAAGCCACGATATGATGCTATCGCGATACTTAAGCCACGATACGAAACTTAAGCCACGATACTATCGCGATACTTAAGCCACGATACGAAACTTAAGCCACGATACTATCGTGATACTTAAGCCACGATATGATGCTATCGCGATATTTAAGCCACGATACGAAACTTAAGCCACGATACTATCGCGATACTTAAGCCACGATACGAAACTTAAGCCACGATACTATCGCGATACTTAAGCCACGATATGATGCTATCGTGATACTTAAGCCACGATATGATGCTATCGCGATACTTAAGCCACGATACGAAACTTAAGCCACGATACTATCGTGATACTTAAGCCACGATATGATGCTATCGCGATACTTAAGCCACGATACGAAACTTAAGCCACGATACTATCGCGATACGTAAGCCACGATACGTAAGCCACGATACTATCGCGATACTTAAGCCACGATACGAAACTTAAGCCACGATACTATCGCGATACTTAAACCACGATACGTAAGCCACGATACTATCGCGATACTTAAGCCACGATACGAAACTTAAGCCACGATACTATCGCGATACTTAAACCACGATACTTAAGCCACGATACTATCGCGATACTTAAGCCACGATACTTAAGCCACGATACTATCGCGATACTTAAGCCACGATACTTAAGCCACGATACTTAAGCCACGATACTATCGCGATACTTAAGCCTCGATACGATAGTATTGCGATTCTACGATATGCTAAATATTGCGATACGATATATTTATATATATTTACATCTTTGTTTTTCATGAAAACAAGAAAAAGCTCAGCACCATCTAGTGGATTGAAAAAGCAATTGTTACCAGAAATTTGACCATTTTAAGTCTTTTAAAAGTATGTGTTTTTTATAAATGTTTACATGGACTGCCCCCCCCCTCCCTTAGAGGTTCTTCACACACATGCTCTCCAGCACAGGTTAGCTCTGAGTGTTAGCGATGCTAATGTAAACACCGACCATATTACGACGTCCAAAACAGTCGGGCATTGTTTCTGATAGCAACGTTTCTGATTGGCCCGTGGGTCCACATTTCAGATCGGACGCAAATCTGGATCAGCTCCGTTGTTCCCCCGTTTTTAGAGATTTGGGTATGGAGGAAAAGAGAGAGGGTTTTATTTGCTGATGCTGCGTGAGTTCCCTAACGCACCGGGGACACATGGTGATGGAGAGAAGACATCAAAAAGTGCATTTTGCATGATAGGTCCCCAGGCCCGGTTCTACGGGGGTGCATAAGGGTGCATTGCACCCTCAGTTGAGTTGTTATGCACCCTCATTTTAAAAATTAAAAGTGCATTTTTTTTTTATTATTAAAAGTGAAAAATATTACATATATAATAACAATAATAACAATAGTAGTAATAATAATAAGAAGAATATAGTTGAAATAAAATAAATGGTAATTGTGGTTGAATAACATTGTCTGCTGCATTTATTTGGTCAATTTAAACGGTAAGTAACGTTATTATGTCAGGTGCGCGTGACCTGTGCCGCTGCACGTTCATCACCTGCAAGGTGCTGACACAGCAGTCAGTGATGGATCAGAACATGGTTCAAACAACCAGCCCTTATCGCCAGCATACACTGCATCTACTGCAGGTATAACAGTTCAGATCATCTGGACATTACGTTACCCGCGGCCACTGTCGTGGACACTAACGTCCTCCCGCCCGACTCGCCGGCTTTGCCCGCCTCGCCCTCTTCGTTACCCCAAACACCGCCACCCCTCGGCGGCCCGCAAGTGCCAGAGGACCTCGGCCAAACAGAGCCTGCCCAGGTATATTAAAAAAGTACCCAACTCGCCTGTACAGTGGGGTGAGGCGCTCATTTTGCAGCTCATGGTTTCACAACAGAGATTGGCTGGAATATTCCTCAAAAAAATATGCCATCTTCTGCTATGCATGTAGACATTTCGGTCTTGAAAGGGGAGTGATTTGTAAAATATCCATAAAGAAAAAGTAAATCTGCTTACAGTTCTGTTTCATATGGGTGTTGAGATGTATCCATAGATCTCTTCATTTTGCTCTCAAAGTGCACCAGATTGATGCTTTTAACGTCAATATTTAGCATGCCCCCGGACCCCCCTAGAGGAGGTGAGGACCCCCTAGAGGGTGTTAGGTCCACTCCCCACTTATAAAAATAGCACTTTACCACTGCACCCTCTCTAATCTCAGTTGCACCCTTAGTCATTTTGTTCTGGAACCGGGCCTGTAGGACCCCTTAAGGTGTTCGGGAGGTCACATTCACAAGAATTCTACACAACCCCAAAACCCCATGGAGAATATCATGAACCACAAACAACAAGGGACCATGGAGGGGAGGCTCACGAGTTTTGGGATCCATGAGTATTGTTTAAAGAAGAACATCGGTAAAACTACCATGTTGCTGCCAATTACTCAACATAATAAACACCTGAGCGGGTTGAAGGTTAGATCGCTACACACACAGACCTTCACGATCAAAGCACGGACATATTGAACTCACTCTTGGGATTGTCTTTGCCGTGCAGCAGGCTGGAGGCTGGATAGTGCACCTTGGGCCTGCAGAGGGAGAGCAGAGGAGGCTTGAGTGAGAGAGAAACATCGATGAGTTTCTATCTGATGGAGTTAAAAAGGCAGAATGACCTGTTGAGTTTGCAGCTCTCCACCGAGAAGGAGTTCCTGCCGCTGAGGATCAGAGAGGAGGGGAAGACGAGAGCGGGAGAGGAGGTCAGGTCGTAGCTCGGAGCGTAGCTGAGGGACGAGGAGAGGACGTTATTTTATATATACAGTCTATGGTGTTAACAGATACATGAGCCGGCCCGGCTAAAGTAACTGGACGGCCTACCTGCCTGTCAGCCTTCAATCGGGGCACAAAGTTGTCTCGTGCCCTCATTGGTCATGTGCGCGTTCGTGTGTGTTGGGGGAGGGGCTCTGTGAGGAAGTCTGAAGGACGGGGCGGATTTTTTTCGGTTGTGGATTTTCTAATTCTAGCTAACTCGAGCTGGTTCCTCCATTCTTACCTACCCCACATTTAGTGTTCAAATGCTAGGGATTTACTTTGATGTTATGGCGAATTAAGATTAGATTCCTTTAATTGTCACGACAGCGAAATTCCCAAAGGTGCAATCACATAACAGACAGTATAAGTATCAATTTGACAATACATAATATATAAAGTGACTATAGATTGTACCTGGAATTATGTAAACATAGTGAAAACAAGCGTACATTTAGAATGGAGGAAACAACATTATGAAATAAATCAAATAATTATTTGCACAATAAAAATGTAGAAGAGAAATAAAAAGAAAACTATAAAAATACCTTCAAACATGCACAAAATATCTGTAAATAAATGCAGAACAAGAACACACTACTGTTTTTGTTGTGTAGCACTAATGGACTTGGGTATAGAAAGATTATGCAGCAAAGATTGAACCCCAAATACTTGTGTTAATGTAACTAATATAGAAAGTCAGCATTAGTTCAATTTTGCTTAAAAAATACACTCTCATTTGATGTGAAAAGACAAGGTGTATGTTCTCTCTCTCTCTCTTTATGTCAACGTGAAGGCAGCGTGACATCAAACTAAACTGTTCCCACAACAACAAAGGAGTGATATTAATGAATGATAACGATCTCATCATGACTTAGCGATAATCAAGCGTGCCGTGTTAACAGAATATTAAACATTAAAGCTTCAGATTGTGACAGACAAATGATGCTCGTCGAAACATGAATAGGTCTGCTCTTGTGTGAGACAACGACTCGGTGTAATTACTGCAATGTGTGCAGCTGTCTGCAGAACTAGAGGGTGGATCTGGCAGAGGTTACCCCAGGGTGAAGGGCCGCCCCCCCCGGCTGTGGGAGAGCCCCTTGGAGAGGCTGAAGGGATGCAGGGACCCTCTCTGCAGCGGGGGGACCACCGTGCGGGTCCTCTCCGGCTGAACACCTGAAGAGAAATACATTCAGACATCAGAACCACAGGTGGGAAGTAGTGGAGTACAAATACTGCGTTACTGTACTTAAGTACATGTTTCTGGTATCAGTACTTTACTCCACTGCTTATTTTTCTGACAACTTTTAACTTCTTACATGTTGAACTCAAATACCTGTACTTTCTACTTCTTACATGTTGAACTCAAATACCTGAACTTTCTACTTCTTACATGTTGAACCCAAATACCTGTACTTTCTACTTCTTACATGTTGAACACAAATACCTGTACTTTCTACTTCTTACATGTTGAACTCAAATACCTGTACTTTCTACTTCTTACATGTTGAACCCAAATACATGTACTTTCTACTTCTCACATGTTGAACCCAAATACCTGTACTTTCTACTTCTCACATGTTGAACTCAAATACCTGTACTTTCTACTTCTTACATGTTGAACTCAAATACCTGTACTTTCTACTTCTTACATGTTGAACTCAAATACCTGTACTTTCTACTTCTCTCATGTTGAACTCAAATACCTGTACTTTCTACTTCTCACATGTTGAACTCAAATACCTGTACTTTCTACTTCTTACATGTTGAACTCAAATACCTGTACTTTCTACTTCTCACATGTTGAACTCAAATACCTGTACTTTCTGCTTCTTACATGTTGAACTCAAATACCTGTACGTTCTACTTCTTACATGTTGAACTCAAATACCTGTACTTTCTACTTCTTACATGTTGAACCCAAATACCTGTACTTTCTACTTCTTACATGTTGAACTCAAATACCTGTACTTTCTACTTCTTACATGTTGAAGACAAATACCTGTACTTTCTACTTCTTACATGTTGAACACAAATACCTGTACTTTCTACTTCTTACATGTTGAACTCAAATACCTGTACTTTCTACTTCTCTCATGTTGAACTCAAATACCTGTACTTTCTACTTCTTACATGTTGAACTCAAATACCTGTACTTTCTACTTCTCACATGTTGAACTCAAATACCTGTACTTTCTACTTCTTACATGTTGAACTCAAATACCTGTACTTTCTACTTCTTACATGTTGAACTCAAATACCTGTACTTTCTACTTCTCACATGTTGAACTCAAATACCTGTACTTTCTACTTCTACATGTTGAACTCAAATACCTGTACGTTCTACTTCTTACATGTTGAACTCAAATACCTGTACTTTCTACTTCTTACATGTTGAACTCAAATACCTGTACTTTCTACTTCTTACATGTTGAACACAAATACCTGTACTTTCTACTTCTTACATGTTGAACTCAAATACCTGTACTTTCTACTTCTTACATGTTGAACTCAAATACCTGTACTTTCTACTTCTTACATGTTGAACCCAAATACCTGTACTTTCTACTTCTTACATGTTGAACCCAAATACCTGTACTTTCTACTTCTTACATGTTGAACACAAATACCTGTACTTTCTACTTCTCACATGTTGAACTCAAATACCTGTACTTTCTACTTCTTACATGTTGAACCCAAATACCTGTACTTTCTACTTCTTACATGTTGAACACAAATACCTGTACTTTCTACTTCTTACATGTTGAACACAAATACCTGTACTTTCTACTTCTCTCATGTTGAACACAAATACCTGTACTTTCTACTTCTCTCATGTTGAACACAAATACCTGTACTTTACATTGTGTATAAATGTTATAACTGGCTTTTTCTTTTTTAACACTTTATTTATTGGTTTGTCCCACACATAACACAATAACAGGAGAAAATACATGACAATGCAGGATGACAAAACAATAATGATAATAACATAAAAATACCATTCCAGTAATAGCAATGAAACAAATAAACCAAAATACACAATGACATGATGAGACAGAAACAGAAATCCCTAAAAAAAAACGGTCGCTTTCGATATGTATGTTCGTTTACTTTGGATTTGAGTTTTATTAAGATTTTTTTTTTTTTTTTTTGTCACCGCTGTTTGACCAATAAAGGTTTTTCTGATTTGGCTAATATCTAGCTTTCATTCATACTGTTCAGTATAAAAGTACCACTGGCCGTCACTGACAACACATTATTTATATGATGACAACTCCACCTACTGGCTGTTCAGGAAAACGCCTCAAACTCTGTAATAATGACTCGTCTTATTCTGAAAATCTTACATTGTTTTTCGAACAGGAAGTGTCTCCCGGTGATGTCATTGTCCTCTCGAGCTGAGTGAGGGGACCTAGAGGAGGAAGAGACATAATAAATACCAGCACACATGGAGAAGTGTAAATCCCACCCAGAATAATTACACACACAGTTCACAATATGTGTCTGATATCAAGTGTATTACAATAAAGGGGGCGGGGCCTCCAAGCGTGTGTTTAAAGGAGACCGACGAGAAGGAGACTCAGACTGACCACTAAGAGACAGATATAGACTTAACGGCTACATGAAATGCACACAATGACGATACAGAGAAGCAGAAGGACTCCACAAAGAAGAGAAACCATCACAGACAAAAGGTAGTCTTGACAAATTACAAAGTATTTCAAATGTAATAAAAAGACCAAATACAACTTTAAGGGACAAAGAAAGGGTGTGTCTGCTGTTTACAGACTAGCATTCATTTGTGAAAGGGATTTAAAGATATTAGATATTAGGAAACTATTGATAAAAAAAACATGCATGTTCTAGCAAAGATAATACATTGAACTGCAGGATATTTCCTGTGTATATCTTTGCTAAAACAAACCCTTTAAGTGTAACTACTCTCAATCAATGCTAATGTCAGCTTTGACCTCAAGGTTAGAAACTCACCCTCCGACCATGAAGCCCCCGCTCCAGGTGTTCCAGTCCCGGGGCCCTGCAACCAGGAGTACAGGTTAATATATCACAGTGGAAGAAGTACTCAGATATTTACTTAAGAAAAAGTAGCAAAACTACAGGGTATAAATACTCAATTACAAGTAAAAGTCCTGCATTGAAAAGTATTTGTTCATTACTTCAATGTTGCACTGGTTAAGTGGGTTTGATTTGAAATGCTTTATATAGGCTACTACCGGGTAACTTAACCTATAATAATATATAATAATGGGTGTTGATTTATATTTTGTATTAATAACCGTAATCTGATAAGTAAATATGTAAAATACATGTGGTGCAGTAAAAGTACAACATGGCATAATGTGAAACTAATTAAGTAAATGACAAATACTGCAATACTCAGATCTTGTACTTGAGTAAAAGTAGAAGGACTAAGATATTGTACTTGAGTAAAAGTAGGCCTACTAAGTCAGATATTGTACTTGAGTAAAAGTACTCAGATCTTGTAATTGAGTAAAAGTAGAAGTACTCAGATCTTGTAATTGAGTAAAAGTAGAAGTACTCAGATCTTGTACTTAGTAAAAGTAGAAGTACTCAGATCAGATCTTGTACTTGAGTAAAAGTACCCAGATCTTGTACTTGAGTAAAAGTAGAAGTACTCAGATCTTGTAATTGAGTAAAAGTACCCAGATCTTGTAATTGAGTAAGAGTAGAACTATACTCAGATCTTGTACTTGAGTAAAAGTAGAAGTACCAGAGTGTAGGAATACTCGAATTAAGTGGAGTACTTGAGTAAATGTACTTAAGGTAACATTACCCGCCCTGATGTCCCACATTAAGCTAGCGCCATGTATAGAAACACAGCATTACTCACTGCTCAGAGGCTGGATGAGAGGCAGTTTCGTCCGGATGTTGCCTACCCCCCTCCCGGAGCTCCTGTATGCCGAACATGGAGCCTCAAGGCCGGGGTGGCTGCAGCTCGAACCCCGGTCCGATGTCAGAGCCTTATTAGCAGTGGGTAGTAGCGACGCGTTTACCTGGAAGGTCATCATGCTGCAGCGGCCGGCTCGCATCACCTGTATTATCACCGGTTATGGATGAACACACGCACGCACCTGCTGGGGGGCATTTTTAATTCATAAAAAGGACCGTTAGCTGGGGCTTAGCATCCCGAGCTGCGATGCTAGCTGTAACCGAGTCACTGCGTCACCATGACAACAGGCTGCTGGAAGACCGTTACTCATCATATATTAACGGTTTTTATTTATTTGCTTCTTAAACTGTTTTCAATGATCAATTCTTACATTAACGGTTAAAATGTTAAACGTAATCGTAATGTATTAACGTTTATTTATCTAATTTTCGCACAGTTCATGTTATACAAATATCTTCATTAAATATCTTGTTTATTATTTGAATTGCTTTCTTACCATATGTTGTTTATACACACTTATTTATCCTTTATTTCATTAGATGGTTGAAAAAGGTCCAACTCATGAATAGTAGCAGAAAATGGAATCTAAAAAGTATAACTTTTACTTCAAAAACAGCACATATTTACTGTAAGTACTAAGTTCACCCTTTAGTAGTTGGCATTCCCTCAATACTGGAGGACAATCTTATATTTGTTAACTCTTGTAAGGTTATGGGATGTTTAAGTACCAAGAAAACAATTTAAAATCTAAAGATGTACATGCCACCATACAAAGATAACTTTCCAGTGAGTCTTCAGTACTAACGTTTTCAATAAGGATCCTTAGTTTCCCCGGACAGTCTTATTGCTTTACAAAAGTGAAGTGCTCAATTTTTAACTGACCTTTTGTCATTTTATGTCAAAATGGGTGACAACTGAATCCAACATCACTGCTAAGACCAACGATATGAACAAAGTGGACGTGGAAAAAGATACCTTATCCTTAAATATAGTAGATCACACACATTTCTGAATCAAAGTGCACATCAGATATTAACGACAGAAACAAGACTTTTTTTCCTCCAAGATTTTTTATTGTACATTTTGAGTCCTTTGCAAACCTGAAACAGACAAAAGGAGAAACTGTTATCGATGTGATTTCTTACCAGATGCAAAACACTCTTACAGATAAGGTTAAGTATCTTCAATATTAAATATATGCTTCTTCTAAACTCATGTTTCACACGGGTATCATTTTGTCAAAGGCGGCTTTTTCCAATAAAGACAAGCAATGCTAAACTCAATCTAAAGCGATGTCATATTAACAAAACTTAAAATATTTAATTGTTCTATTTCTGCAGACGAAAGCACACGTAGCAGAGGATTCTAACACGGAGGGCTTGGATGTGGTTTCAGACATATTGGCTTAAATACAACTGGTTTTCACCACGGTCGATAAGATGGGGAAAAAAGATTGTGCATCATTAACCACGCCCATGAGCCACGTATCCTCTGCAGGTCTTTAAGTTAAAAGTCGCTGCCACTCACCATGAGTCTAGGTCATCCTCCGGACCTGAAAGAGACAAAGAGAAACGGTTATTGACGGGACCAAGTGATTTCTTACCAGATGCAAAACACTCGTAAAGTATCTTCAATATTAAGCATGCATTCACACCTAATAGTCCGTTTGCTACACGGTTTCATTTTCCAGAAGGTTCGGTTCGGACTATAAACACAAGTCATGTGCACGGAAATGCAGTTCACCCATTGGTCAGACATTAAGGGGTAAAAATGCAAATCCCGGCAATTTTTCCCGGAGCCTCCGCCATGGAGCATCGGCACTTTATTCTCATGCTGCTGTTAATCTGGAGATCAGACGCTAACAGCCCGCGCATATGATTATATAATCAGACAGCGTCCGTTAAAAAACATTATAACATAATATGAGACGTTCTGCAGTCAGGAGGGCGTTGCACCGACGACAGGTGTTCTGACTTTTATGTAGCTGACGGAGAATGTTTACTTTACACGACACTGTTCAACACTTCATCCTGCTTCACTCTTTAACTAAACAACCGCAGATGTCTTGAAAGATTCTTTCGCTAAAGATTTTGAAGACATCCGCGTCCTTGTGACTCGTAAAGACTACGCTTCCTATGTTTTGGTGCGGACTGCGTTCACACCAGCGATGAACCGCTCCAGAGTTCACTAGCAAGCGCTCCGAGACCACCTATTCTAGCGGACCAGAGTCCGGTTGTTTAGTTCACTTCAGAGGTCTCGGACTGCGTTCACACCGACCCAAACGAACCGCTCCAAGCGGCGAAACGCACCAGGGTTCGATTCAACCGGACTATACAAGGCAGGTGTGAACGCACCCTAAATCT
Source organism: Chaenocephalus aceratus (assembly GCA_023974075.1). Taxonomy (NCBI): domain Eukaryota; kingdom Metazoa; phylum Chordata; class Actinopteri; order Perciformes; family Channichthyidae; genus Chaenocephalus; species Chaenocephalus aceratus. The sequence goes on along the minus strand of JAMFTG010000120.1, from coordinate 78,666 downwards.
ATGCTTCTTCCAACAAAGACAAGCAATGCTAAACTCAATCTAAAGCGATGTCACATTAACAAAACTTAAATATTTAACTGGATCTATTTCTGCAGACTAAAGCACATGGAGCAGAGGATTCTAACACGGAGGGCTTAGATGTGGTTTCAGACATATTGGCTTAAATACAACTGGTTTTCACCACGGTCGATAAGATGGGGAAAAAAGATTGTGCATCATTAACCACGCCCATGAGCCACGTATCCTCTGCAGGTCTTTAGAGTTAAAAGTCGCTGCCACTCACCATGAGTCTAGGTCATCCTCCGGATCTGAAAGAGACAAAGAGAAACGGTTATTGACGGGACCAAGTGATTTCTTACCAGATGCAAAACACTCGTAAAGTATCTTCAATATTAAATCTACGCTTCTTCTAAAGAACTGGTTTTTCACACTCGTATTGTTTTGGCTGCTTTTTCCAATAAAGACAAGCAACGCTAAACTCAATCTAAAGCGATGTCATATTAACAAAACTTAAAATATTTATTGGATCTATTTCTGCAGACTAAAGCACACCTAGCAGAGGATTCTAACACGGATGGCTTAGATGTGGTTTCAGACATATTGGCTTAAATACAACTGGTTTTCACCACGGTCGATAAGATGGGGAAAAAAGATTGTGCATCATTAACCACGCCCATGAGCCACGTATCCTCTGCAGGTCTTTAGAGTCGCTGCCACTCACCATGAGTCTAGTTCATCCTCCGGATCATTCTGTTGATCTGGTCCTCCCTGTTGCCGGCGTCTCCTCCCTCTACAAAGTGAGTGGTCTTCTTGTTCATGCCGCCGCGGGGAGACGACAGTTTGAAGGGCCACAGGAAGTTGTTGGCGGGCTTGAAGTTCTTGCCAACTGTGTAAATCTCGTGGATGAGATCCTCCACGCAGATGATGCCGTATTTGCCTGGAGAGCGAAAAAGAAAGTGTTTAGGAAACCATATAGCTGTTGCTACCACTTTATAAAACACGTCGTATATCAGGAAAGGAAAAAGGGATCACACACTGGTGTTGAGAAATCAGAGAAGGAAATAATTGATGTGTCAAATGTTAATTGAGACAAGTGCAAAATGGTATATCTCAGAACTTTGACTTCACTGGTCAGAATAGTTAAAAACTGGAGTTTCGTTTCTTAACACCTCGAACCTCTACCAAGTAATTTTCCAAGTTCAACATCTCACTTAAAGCTCAACATACATTTTAGCTTTTAAAGTTACATTAATACACGTTTCTTGGATGTGTAAAAAGTCTGCTACCAACGAAAATAATATATTCTAGAGGTAAAAAAATATCACTGTTCGACTGACATGTGGTTTCAGACAAACTGGCTTAGTCTCAGTTTCTCTCACCATGGTCGATAAGACGGGGAAAAAATTGTACATCATTAACCACATGTTGCAGAAGACCTCGAGTTAACATATTCTGCAGAATAACACTACCTCGTTCAACACGTAATATATCAAAAAGGCGTAGAGAAGCACAGCTTGTTCCAATTAATATAACAATAAGTTTTGCATACCGAGAGCCTTCTCCACCAGAGCGTTGTCGGTGAGGGCGATGCGCTGCTTCCTCATCCTGCCATGACCACGCTTGTAGATGAGCTCACGCACGGACTTCAGGTTGGGGTATCTGAGGGGAACAACGGGTCATAAGTTATTACATGAACTGGTTAAATCTGAACAATGTTGTTGACAGGGAGAGATGAGTGTTGACCAGGGGTGTCAAACTCAAGGCCCGGGGGCCAAATCCGGCCCGCGACTTCATTTTATGTGGCCCGCAAGAGCTTGCAAATAATATAATACGTTTATAATATAATGTCCATAAACTACATGTCCCACAATGCATCTCGTTTTGTGACATGCGCACTGAAGAGACTTGCAATTATTTGCCCTGGACTTCTGCTTCAAGTTATTATCCTATCTGATAATAATCCAATTCAGAGGCAACAATGTAATATAATACATTATTTTATATATATATATATATATATTTATATAATTACAACCGGCCCTTTGAGTGCAACCTTTATGCTAATGTGGCCCACGATGAAATTGAGTTTGACACCCCGGGTGTAGACGATCTCTTGCAATACAAAAAAATATTGTTTTTGTATTCGTGGAAAACAAGTAGAAGCACCTCGGACTAAAAGCAGCTAATGAGCAACTGCAAAGATAGTTTGGCGTATTATCTTTCCCACATCAAAGTACACGATAGTGTCTGATCAGCCGTGTTAAATGCATCAGTTACAACGGCTTTACACAGAAATCTGATGAACTCTAAAACAGCAGAACATCTACAGTCTAGCGTTTCATCAGAATATGTCAGTTTGGATACAACCGTTTAAATCTACAGCGAGTAAAGAAGCCAAGAGATACTCAAAAGCACGAACGGGGTACTTTGGGTTGCCTCGAATCGGCCAATAATAGCTATCGTCTATTTCTCACCCAACACGTACTGTAACCCAAATCTAGCACGAAGGAGTACATATTACTATCGTGGAATGTGGTTTCAGACAAACTGGCTTAGTTTCAGTACGTGATCACCATAGTCGATAAGATGGGGAAAAAAGTTGAGCATCATTAACCACATTCCAGATATCCACTATCGCAGAGTTAACATCGGGACACAGTTCTTACCCCCAGGAGATGTAGGGCTCGGCGATCCTCAGCATGTTGATGGAGGCTTTGTTCAGCCTGACGAAGACGCCGTTGAAGATCTGGCGAAGACGCATCAGCTGCAGAACCTTGCGGACCTTGGGGGCGACACCGTTGATACTGGGGGGGACGAGGATAACGATTAGCTTATAGCTTAGCGTGAAGATACAGCTTTCGTGTTTGAGATGTGTGGTTTCAGACAAACTGGCTTAATATACAAAGCTTTTTCAGCATAGTCGATAAGTCGGGGAAAGAGTGGTCATCACTAAACACAGCAGACGGTACACTTACATGGATTACTACATTTAGAGAAGGGAAAGGCCTTCAGAACAGAAGCCGTCTCGAGGCTCAAACGTTTATCCAGGGGCTATAATAATTGATTATATGAAGTCTTAGTATTTGCTGTACCCTATAGTAATTTCAGTTGGTGTACCAAAGTTACTTTACAATCAGCCTTCTCAATCCTTAATTGGGAAATGCCAATATTCTGGCAGCAGCTTGAGCTTCGTAGGAAACCTAGTAATCCATGTAAATGCTACGGATAGTTTCATACGACGGCCACGACTCACCCTCTGATCCTCATGACGAAGGCGAGCTTGGGCTCCGCTGGCACGTAGAAGTTTCCCACTTTGCGAGCAGTGCGGCCCAGACGTACCTCGCGCCTGTACATCGTCTTGTACTCCTTGTGGTACTTCTCGGCCCTCTTGTAGATCAAAGTCCTGGTCACTTTGCGGGCCTGAGAACGCATGAGGAAACAACATCTTTTAGTGCACTGTTCAGCTTCAACATATACACGGTGATGGTTGTTAGATCAGTGCATGTGGTTTCAGATCAACTGGCTTAGTTCTCAGTTTCTCTCACCATGGTCGATAAGACGGGGAAAAAATTGTACATCATTAACCACATGTAGCACTATTCCTTAATCTAACAGAAACTTAAAACGTAGGGATTCAGTCATCAATTAACACTACAGAAAGCATACTTGTAACTTAAATACTTCTCAGTAAACTTCTAGCATCACAGCAGGGCAATGAATTCAGGCCTTCAACATGTATACAAGTTACAACCATCACTTTAGGTGTTTGACGGTATATAAGAGGAGGCTATGATAACAATGGATGTAGGTACAGTACAGGTGGGAACTTTAAAAACGATCCATGGCAACTAAGTATGTACTAGTTTGTAAGTGCATTGAAAAGGAAATACACAGGAACATCTAGTCCACAGCCTTAATGTTTAGTATGCTGGCTACGTCATTTTGAGCTTCTTTGGCTTCAAGGTAGATGGAAACATGTGGTTTAATGAACACTAAAACCGTACGGATAATTTGTCTACTTGCCCCTGAGAACTCCTATATGTACACTCCTCAATATAAGTACTTTTACAGACTTATTCAATGCTCTCATTAGCTATTTTAACAGCACACACACAAGATGTAACCGCTTTGAAGGTGTGGAGGAGGAATGCTATGCTAACAGCTAATGTGGGAACTTTAAAAAACGAATCTGGGTATGTGCCGTTGTATGATAGGATTGCTTGTAGTTAGACTTGTAAAAAAAATAGGTAGATTGTTTTAGTGCGCGTGCATTAAAGAGGGTTGCAAGAATACATAACCGTAATATTTTAAAGCTAGATGTATATTCCCTAAAGGGGTTTCATACAAACGTTTCACCGGTTTGAGCTTTCTTTAGTGATTTTAAACAATAGATGAGCAGACACGTGTGCCCTATTAAAAATACTAATAGTAAGAGCTAAAGCCATGAGGAGAATTGTTCCCCTGGAGACAGCATACATTACAATGACTGTTGCAGACTAATTCAATGCTAACATTTGCTCTCAGACAGACAGTTACACACCAGCATGCATCTTACCTTCTTCTCAGAAAGCATCTTCTTGATGCGAATGGCCTTCATGGTTGCAAAGGCCTTTCGCCTTTTCAAAAGGCTCTCAGGGACCGCCTGAACTTGTTTGCTGTTAAAGGAGATGCAACACGTAAGAACAAAGCTCGAAACATGTTGACAAAAAGCAGGTAGTCTCAAACAAAGCGGAACTACTACGAAATAACAGCGTGTATATACCACGGCTAGCTGCTAGCATGCTAACCGGGCAGTATTTACCGGCTCCCTGAAAACTAGCCGTTGTGTAATGAAAACATTACAAGAGAGTTCAACTCATTCCAGCAGTTACATATTTAATTTGTTGTCCATTTTAGCACAAAAACGAGATCCTTCTTGAGTCTTCACGTCCAGCCATGTTGGATTTCTACCGCTGAACACAAGACTCAAAGAAGTGCTTTTAAAAACGTATAAAACCAACAATCCCAAACAATAATACACGGAGTACGTTGTGTGCTAACTAAACAAACTATATAATGTGTAAAATGTATAACGATGGTTATTTAAAGACAGGATTCGAGTAGATTGTAAGACGGCGGAAGACACTCACACTGAGTCCGCCATTGCGTCCACCAAGAAAAAGGAAAAATCTTCTGCGCATGTCCGCGTTAAAGGATTGAGGACCCCTGCGGGCTGTCCTTCCAGCTGCCTGACTAATATATTTATATCGCACACCATTTTTTATTTATAAATAATTTAAACTAATCTATTTCTTAAATCATTAATATGACCATTCTTATGGTTAAAGGTGATATACATCTTAACAGATAGACAAACGGAATGCTCTCCTTAGTTTAGTTTATACATACAAACATGATTTTTCTCACGGCTCAAACTAGTAAAATAACAAGAAAGACAAGTACATTTTTTTCTTTTTTATTTTCAAGTACTTGCTCCTCTTGTTATATTTTATGCCTGGTAAACAAATTATAACTGTTCGTTTATATATTTAATTCAATATTTCGAAATGCATTATTTTATTTGTTGTGTAAGTGTTTCCTACAAGATCGTGTATATTAAATTAAAAAAAGAAACAACAAGGTTAGCTTCACGTCTAACAAGTGACATGTAATGTAATGTAATGTAAAATGAGCTTTATTTGTACCTCTCCATGCCCCAAGTGAGTGCTTTGGTCATAACACGGGTTAAATATATTTAAAAGATACAATAAGGTGCAAATATGATAACATAAAAATGAACAGCAATTATATACAAATACATACATTTATGACTACAGTTATATTGAAACACATATTGCATGCATTTTATTTATTTGTTTACATAATCTACTTCAATAATATGACCATTCTTGAGGCTAAAAGTAATATTCGTTGTAACAGATAAGGAAACAGAAAGCTCCCCTTAGTTTAGTTTATAAATTATACATTTAAATAATATTTCTACTACAACAAATATATTCTAGTAAAAAAAACAAGAAAGATTTGTCTATTTTTTTATTTTGTTACCCTTTTTATTTCTCTTTAAAGGTCACCTATAATGCTATTTGTAGGTAATAGCATAGCTCTCAGATATATAAGAATATATATATAAAACATGTCTATGAAGTGTTTTGCTCAAAATACCAAACAGATCATTCTAGCCACGCCTCATATCCCTCTATTTCACTTCCTGTTTCAAAAGTGCTGATTTTGGGTATAAAGCTTTAAAAATAAAAATTATTAAAAAAGAGGGGCGGAGCTTATGCGGGAGATACTGAATGAACCAACACATCCTCACTCCCAGGTCGGCCTATGTTGACGTTATGTCAAGTCCCCTGCCGGCTTTTTCCAACGCAAGGGGGGGGGCCTTAGCGTCCATTTTCAACGCAAGGGGGGGGGCCTTAGCGTCCATTTTCAACGCAAGGGGGGGGGGCCTTAGCGTCCATTTTCAGCTTTCCGGAATGTCCATGTGCTTCTATGGACGCTCATGGAAGCACGGCATTCGTTTGTGTCGACTGCCCTTAAAGGCAATGTGAGCGTCCATTCTCATTGGATAGCGGAGAATTGTACACCCGGAAGTAAATATTCCCCTTACTGACGATTGATTTTACAGTGATATCTGCACTACTCATCGACTAAAAAACACCAGATGATCCTTGTTAATTACACAACATTGATTGGTTTAAATTGTGTGCAATGCTTTTGTATTTTTCCCCTTCGATTCGGAGAAACAAATATTTTTTCGGAGTAAAGGATGGCAGAAGACACTACACTACCCAGAATCCCCAGCTATCATTTCTCCCTGCAGAAAAAGAAAACATGGCCGAACTTCGTTTTATTCTGGGTGTAAAATGCCTATTTTAAAGTTAGTTTGGCCATTAAAATGCGTTTTGATGTCATTTGATGCGATAAATATGAGTTGTTATTTCAGATTATGTGTGCAGTGGATGTACATGATCTTTAGTTTGCTAGTTATTACGAAGAAATTGCGTCCAACGTTTTCATTGTTACCAAGGTGGTTGCTAGGGACGCTGCTATCGATATTATTTCTGTTATGTTGTGTAACTGTTTAATGGTGTTATCTTTATTGCTACCCCCCTTCCCCGTCAATGTATAGTGTTGGTCCACAGCGCAAACATATTAGTTTAACAAAATCCGCATCTAAAGATACGTTATTTCCCCCTGTGCAATTCCAGTCTCACATCTCAGAGCACATCGTCATTAACAAATACCGGAAACAGACCGAAAACATTTTTAAAAATAAAGTAATACCTTATTCCGAGTGCTCTTGCTTTTCTCTTTGAAAGTCATCACATAACGGCATTGTAATACACGGTTCGGCTGCATTAAATATTACATATCTGCCGTAGTTCTGTATTTATAGCCCTGATGAGAAGACAAACATGAGGAACTGAAAACGTGACGTGGATCATAAATATATCAGCCATTAAACAACATCTTACATTTCTTTTCACACAATACGTCTCCTTGCCGTATCAACACTAATTCGGCTCACTTTTATATTTGATCCAATTGGTAGATAGGCTGTATTTACACCATAAAGGTGCACAGCTGATATAAAGGGACACCTGGTGGTTAAAGCATGTTATTGAATTTCATTATTTTTATTATTAGATATTAATAGGATCCCTATAAAGTATATTCATTACTCGTTATTCTCTACTAATAGTTAATTAAAGACTGTATATAATGACTATTTTGCACATCCCGTTCAAGATTTCAAAATGTTCTAAGGTTTATTGACATATCATATATAGGCCTACACAACTATGGTGTAGTTCTGCACTGAATGAAAAACTTGGGTCGCAGGTTCCTCAACAGTGCATTACAAGACATCTATCAATATGTGTGCATACCTCCAGCAATGTTAACTATGTTGAAGCACTTATTTTAACTGATATTATACATAATGTATTATACTCTTATGATGTATGCAGATATTTCATCTCCGGCCTTGTCAGGTATAGAACAATCAATAAATAAAGAACACAGAATTGTTAAATATAAAACACAGAATTTGTGTGATTATACTAAATGATTTTCAAATAAACACCACTGCATATTTAACTGTTACACATGCACATTACAACGCAAATGTTCCAACTTGGGATCAATAAAGTATATCTTATCTTAAGCTGATCGATGGCTACTGCCATATTTGCAAAATGTGCCTCTGAACCTTGACAAGTGCATGTTTCAGGCTTATCAATTAATGTAATGTAATGTAATGTTATCAATTAACAACAGGAGGGGTCACAAACATAAGTCCAGCTGTTAAATAAAGCTCTTCTGACCTTAGCTGGCGTGTGGGTATATATATTAATACTGCCCATTATGGGCACCAGCAATTTTTCACCCATTTATTAATTATATGTTTTAAATGTGAGTGTTTCCTGTCCCCTAAACCTCCAGGGATGTACACAGTTTAATACTGGCAACTTCTTATTATGGGAAATACGAAAACGTCTTTTAAAACTACAACTCCCAGTAGAGACGTGCCATAGAGAACATGTTGCGAAACAGAATAGCCAGCATGTGTGGTTCTGGGGACGGGGTGGGGGAGGGGGGGGACGCGGTGGACCCGTTCAAATCCAGTTTTGAACAGTCTGCCGTGGTTCCATCCCATTTCAAGTGCTGTTCGAGGCTCGGTAACCCTCGGAGCACACTCTCCAATCACAGAGCTTGAGGACTATCACGGGGTTTGTCAAACAGAGCACATGGCGTAGTCCAAACGATAGCTGGGGATTCTGGGTAGTGTAGTGTCTTCATTGCCTTTAAGGGCAGTCGACACAAACGAATGCCGTGCTTCCATGAGCGTCCATATAAGCACATGGACATCCCGGAAAGCTGAAAATGGACGCTAAGGCCCCCCCCCTTGCGTTGAAAATGGACGCTAAGGCCCCCCCCCTTGCGTTGGAAAAAGCCGGCAGGGGACTTGACATAACGTCAACATAGGCCGACCTGGGAGTGAGGATGTGTTGAATGAACACCTCACTAAAAGAAATGCTGAGATCGCCAGAAAGGCATCAACATGGACTGCAAACTGCAACATCTTCATCAAGCTGAACGGATCACCAGAACAAGCCAAAGCGTTGATCATCAGGACCTGGAGGAACAATACCAATTAAACAAATCAGACAAGGTACGGAAATAAAACACTACCATGACAATTCCAGATAATAAACATCTCCATCAAGACTAGAAACTTTAGCATATCCAGAGCATAAAGCACAGGACATGGAACATGACATCCGGTAAACAACTTACTGAACAATATCAACAACAATCAATCAATCAATCAATCAATCAATCAATCAATCAATCAATCAATCAATCAATCAATCAATCAATCAATGTTTATTTATAGCCCAATATCACAAATGTTACATTCGTCTCAGTGGACTTCACAGTTTGTACAGAATATCAGTATGACAATACGACACCCTCTGTCCTTAGACCCTCTGTCCTTAGACCCTCTGTCCTCAGACCCTCTGTCCTCAGACCCTCTGTCCTCAGACCCTCTGTCCTTAGACCCTCTGTCCCAGACCCTCTGTCCTCAGACCTCTGTCCTTAGACCCTCTGTCCTCAGGCCCTCTGTCCTCAGACCCTCTGTCCTCAGACCCTCTGTCCTTAGACCCTCTGTCCTCAGACCCTCTGTCCTCAGACCCTCTGTCCTTAGGCCCTCTGTCCTTAGACCCTCTGTCCTCAGACCCTCTGTCCTTAGACCCTCTGTCCTCAGACCCTCTGTCCCTAGACCCTCTGTCCTCAGACCCTCTGTCCTTAGACCCTCTGTCCTCAGACCCTCTGTCCTCAGACCCTCTGTCCTTAGACCCTCTGTCCTTAGACCCTCTGTCCTCAGACCCTCTGTCCTTAGACCCTCTGTCCTTAGACCCTCACATCGTACAAGGAAAAACTTCCGGAGAAAACCCACAGTTTAAGGGAACATGGGAGAAACCTCAGGGAGAGCAGCAGAGGAGGGATCCCTCTCCAGGACGGACAGACGTGCAATAGATGCCGTGTGTGAATTGAAAAGATAATACATTTGCAACAGTATCCAACAGCTGCAACTATTTCACAGAAGAGCAATTCAATGTAACGTGTCAATCAGAAGAGAACATATCAATGATCCACTTCAACAGCAGAAGCCTAGATGCCAGCTTCCTCAACATTAAAGAATATCGAAGTCAGTTTCAGAACCCATTCAACATCATAGCAATATCAGAGACCCGGATCAGTGCTGAGAAAGGTGTGCACTTTGAGATGGACGGCTACGAACTGAATTATACAAGCAGAAGGAATCAGAGTGGAGGGGGTGTGGCGATCTATGTGGATAAAGGAATGAACTATAAGGTGGCGGACAGCATGACAACAGCTGTTGACGATTTGTTTGAATGTGTTCAGGCGACAGAAGTTGAACAATGTTCAACTTCTGACGCCGGAGACGCCGGAGTAGCCAGCGCCAGCCAATCAAATCCCGTTTCTGAAAATCTGACAGCTGAAGCCGTAGCCAATCAAACCGCGTCTAAGCTGGGAGAGATATCCCGCCGTTCATTTCTATATTTAAAAAAAGTCGGAGGAGAAACTAATTATCGCCGTAGCAATCACCCGGTTTTGTATGACCAGACCCTCTTCACCTACCGGGATACAAACCGGAGGAACCAGCATGGAGGGAGGTGGCAGAGACAGTGGGGGAAACTGGTAGGTTTGGGGAGTTTATATATATATATATATATATATATATTGCTCCCATACAATCCCCGGGGTTTTTTGCTTTGTATGTCGGGGGCGGGAGATGCATGTGATTGGTTGTTGATCGTGTTGCTTGAATAAAATCCCCAAACTCCAGACACGCCCAGCTCCAAGCTATTTTTTAAGCTGTAGTGTGGACGCTCCGTTACAGTAGAAATGTGTATGGAAAAGTCTAAAGATGTTATTGTGAGTTGTATATACAGAGCTCCTGGAACCTGTATTGATACATTTACAGTTAGGGTAGAAAACATGTTAAAATCATATCACTAAATCATTAAAAAAAATTATATTTATCTGTGGGGGTTACAATATTTACCTGTTGAATCCAAATAAGCATAACATGACAGAACACTTCATCAATGCATTGCACAGTATGGGTTTGCATCATGGATGTATAATAAGAACTGGATACAGCGTGGGTTAGATGCGCGTTCATAAAGCCGAGGGAAATAACTCTCAGAATAACGTTATTAGCACATTTTTACAACTTGAGGAACGAATGTTTTTAATAAGGGCTATACAAGTGTTCATACTGGGTAATTTATTTAGTTTAAAAAAAATTATCCAACGAGTTACAGACCGCTCTTTCCCCATGTAAGTCAATGGGAAAAAGTGTTTCCGGGCCTGGCAACCAAACGGAAGTGCAGTACCGCCGTTTGGCCAGCAGGAATATTTCCATCTGAGTCCGGCGCACTTCCTGGGGGCTTGGGTTTGTATCCTAAAATCACCAGACCTAGTAGAATCACTTCTCACTGTGCAACATATTCACAAACATTATGGAGAACAATACGGCAGGCGGACTCTTATATAGTGACATAAGTGATAATTTACCTGTTTTTATTGTCTATCACTGCCGTTCTAAGAAACCGAAAGTCGCCAGACATTTCAAATACAAAAGATTGAGAACTGAAGATAACATAATTGCATTTAAGAATGATTTACTAAAGCAGAATTGGAGGGTAGTAGATGGGAGAGACGATATTGACAAGGAGGCCTATGATGAATTTCTAAACATCTTTAAAGCACTTTATGACAAAAGGTGTCCTGTGAGGGCATTGCGCTCCAAGAATGCAGGGTTGTTGGTTGTTCCTAGAGTCTCTGAAAGTACAATGGGAGCCAGAGCCTTTTCTTATCAAGCTCCACATTTGTGGAATCAGCTTCCAGTTTGTGTTCGGGCGGCAGACACCCTATCCGTTTTTAAGAGTGCGCTGAAGCCCTTCCTTTGTGATAAAGCTTATAGTTAGGGCTGATTAGATCCAGCCCCTAGTTTTGCTGATATAGGCTTAGTCTGTCGGGGGACATCTTGCTTCTTCCTTCTCTCTGTCTGTACCTGTGTCCTCTCATGTTCCATTAACCCAGCTTCCCCACATGTCTTTCTTTCTGGTGTCTCTATACGCCGGGATCCGGAGTCATGGATGATCCTGCGGTCCTGTGTCCTGGATCGCGAGCCCTGGATCTTGAGTCGTGGCTGTGGTCCTGGATCATCGGTCCTGGATGGATATCCTCGTGGATTCGTCTTCCTATTATACACACATGCCTTTCCAAACATCTGGACTACCTATGTTGCAAATGTATTATCTTTTCAATTTCCACACGGCATCTATTGCACGTCTGTCCGTCCTGGGAGAGGGATCCCTCCTCTGCTGCTCTCCCTGAGGTTTCTCCATGTTCCCCTTAAACTGTGGGTTTTCTCCGGAAGTTTTTCCTTGTACGATGTGAGGGTCTAAGGACAGAGGGTCTGAGGACAGAGGGTCTAAGGACAGAGGGTCTGAGGACAGAGGGTCTAAGGACCGAGGGTCTAAGGACAGAGGGTCTGAGGACAGAGGGTCTAAGGACCGAGGGTCTAAGGACAGAGGGTCTGAGGACAGAGGGTCTAAGGACAGAGGGTCTGAGGACAGAGGGTCTAAGGACCGAGGGTCTGAGGACAGAGGGTGTCGTATTGTCATACTGATATTCTGTACACACTGTGAAGTCCACTGAGACGAATGTAACATTTGTGATATTGGGCTATAAATAAACATTGACTGATTGATTGATTGATTGATTGATTGATTGATTGATTGATTGATTGTGAAACAATGCAGAGAGAGACACAAACAAAGTCACAGTGCATGGATCACTGATGGCCTAAAAAATGCCTGCAAAAAGAAAAATACACTTTATAGACAATTCATAAAATATAGAACTTCAGAAGCAGAAAATAAATATAAGAATAAATTAACCCATATTCTGAGGATATGTAAAAAAGAATACTATAATAAAATATTAGAGAATAATAAGAATAATATGAAAGGTTTATGGAAAGTATTAAATAGTTTCATTAGAAATGGAGCAAAAAGCTCTGGTTAGTTTTTTGTGGACAAACATAATGTTATTAATAATACAGAAGATGTGGTTAATGGTTTTAATGAAATTGTAAATGTGGGGCCAGATCTGGCAGAAAACCGTAGAAACAACTAAAGGGGAAGATACGGACCTCTGGAATGAAAACAATAGCTCTTTCTTCCTCACACCAGTCGAAGAAAAAGAAATCATCGATACTGAGCGAAAATGTAAAAGCAAATCCTCGACCGATTGGAATAATATTGATATGATTATAGTAAAAAACATTATTGAAGAAATTGCAGAACCATTGACTCATCTCTTTAACTTGTCTTTTCAATCTGGTAAATTCCCAAATAAAATAAAAATAGCAAAAGTTATACCGTTATATAAAACTGGGGATAAACACCATTACACAATTTACAGACCTTGCTCTCTCAGTTTTCCAAGATCCTTGAAAAGCTTTTTACAAAAAGACTTGACAGTTTCATGGAAACACATCAGCTTTTGGACGACAGTCAATATGGATTCAGGACAGATAGATCAACATCGATGGCACTAATGGAATTAAGTGAGGAAATAGAAAACGGCATGGACAATAAAAAACAAGCAGTGGGAATATTTATAGACATACAAAAAGCATTTGACACCATCACAATATTTTACTGATAAAACTGGAACGGTATGGCATCAGAGGGTGGGATTAAACTGGGTGAGAGATTATTTGAGCAACAGACAAACATTTGTTGAAATTGGTGAACATAAATCAGAATACATGAACATAACTTGTGGAGTACCTCAGGGGTCCGTGTTGGGTCCAAAGCTGTATAATATACATCAACGACATTTGCAGAATATATTAAAATTTATTTTATTTGCAGATGACACTAATATTTGTTGTTCCGGTGACAATTTGAAAAAGCTAATGGAAGTGATAACAGCAGAAATGATTAAAGTAAAACATTGGTTTGACACAAACAAATTATCATTAAATATAATTAAAACAAAGATTATGTTATTTGGAAAACATAAAACAAATACAATTAATACTAGATAACATACACATAGAAAGAGTATATGAAATTAAGTTCCTTGGTGTGGTTTTAGAGCCCAACATCAGCTGGAAACCTCATATCACTCATGTAAAAGCAAAACTATCGCAATATTTGAAAAGCCAGATACATTCTGGACCACAACTCATTGTATACTCTCTATAACACACTAATATTGCCATATCTGATTTACTGTGTGGAGATTTGGGGAAACACGTACAAAACCAACCTACAGCCGTTATGCACATTACAAAAAAGGGCTATAAGAGTTATCAATAATGTTGGATATCTTGAACACACTAATGTATTATTTTTGATCTGGTTAAATTTAAAACGGCACACATCATGTACAGAGCCAGACATAATCTACTTCCTAGGAAATTAAAAACATTGTTCATAGACAGAGAGGGGGGGTATCATTTGAGAGGAAAGCTACATTTTAAACAACTCAAGGTCAGAACTACTCTGAGAAGTACGAGTTTAACAATCTGTGGGGTGACTTTAGGAATAGTTTGGAGCAGGAGTTAAAACAAAGCATCATTCAGTTTAAAAGGATGTATAGAAACACTTTTTTGGAAAGATATGAGAATGAAGAAAGGTAATTGAAGATGAGAAATTATTGTATAAATGTAAATGTATGTTATAACTTGCATAATGATTTAAAGGACAATCATTGATCAAGTAAGGGGTGGGAATTAATAAGCATGTGCTTCCTCCTGCTCCCTTTCGGACACATATGATTTATTATTATTATTAATATGAAGAGTCTTTTTGTTTTTTTGTTGAATATACAAATATTACCATGAATGTGGATAAATACTGAATTATAACAATACGGTATTCTGTTTTTCACATTTTCTATTTTTTATTTGTTATTTTTTAATCTGTTCGAAATAAAGACTGAAAATGAAAAAATGCTGCGGTGATGAAACGCCATATCATGGATTATCAAGGATCTGAAACAGTCTGGAGCTCAAAGGCTTTCTCTCTTGCCGGTTACACCACAAGGTGAGTTCCTTTCTACTTCCTGCTTCTTCACACACATGCTCTCCAGTACAGGTTAGCTCTGAGTGTTAGCGATGCTTTCTACTTCATATAGTAAACAAATCTCTTCACTCAGGTATTTTTCCACAGGCCCTGAAAACTGCAGTCATTAAACCGCTCTTAAAAAAGAATAATCTAGATGCTTCAGTAATGAACAATTACAGGCCCATATCAAACCTCCCATTTCTAGGTAAGATCATTTAAATAGTTGTTTCGATGTGTTCCAGTCAGGCTTTCGTCCAAACCACAGCACTGAGACTGCTCTTGTAAAGGTCTTCAATGATATCCACTTAAACACAGACAGTGGCAGAACTTCAGTGTTAGTATTATTAGATCTCAGTGCTGCGTTTGACACTGTTGACCACAGCATATTACTGGACCGACTGGAAAACTGGGTGGGACTTTCGGAAACAGTTCTAAATTGGTTTAAATCCTACTTAAAGGACAGAAACAACTTTGTTTCTATCGGTAAAAACACATCTGAGTTGACAAATATGACATGTGGGGTACCTCAAGGCTCCATCTTGGGGCCTCTTCTCTTGAACATCTACATGCTACCACTGGCTCAGATAATGAAGAACAACAAAATAAGTTACCATAGCTATGCGGATGACACACAAATGTACTTAACAATTTCACCAGGAGACTATGCTCCAATTCAAACACTGAGGAAGTGCATTGAACAAATCAATGGCTGGATGTGTCAGAACTTTCTCCAATTAAACAAAGATAAAACTGAGGTAATGGTTTTTGGAGCAAAGTCAGAACGTATAAAAGTTAGCGCTGAGCTTCAGTCTGCAATGTTCAAACCAACAGATAAAGCCAGAAATCTAGGTGTAGTCATGGACTCTGACCTGAGTTTCAACAGTCACATTAAAACAGTTACTAAATCAGCCTACTATCACCTAAAGAATATATCTAGGATTAAAAGACTAATGTCACAGCAGGATTTGGAAAAACTTGTCCATGCTTTTATCTTCAGTAGACTGGACTACTGCAATGGTGTCTTCACAGGTCTCACTAAAACATCTATTAGGAAGCTGCAGCTGATTCAGAACGCTGCTGCTTGAGTCCTCACTGACACTAAGAAAGTGGATCACATCACTCCTGCTCTGAAGTCTTTACACTGGCTTCCTGTGTGTCAAAGAATAGATTTCTAAATACTGCTGCTGGTTTATAAAGCACTGAATGTTTTAGGCCCAAAATACATTTCTGACCTCCTGCTAAATGATGAAGCATCCAGATCTCTCAGGTCTTCAGGGACTGGTCAGCTTCCTGTCCCCAGAGTCAGAACTAAACATGGAGAAGCAGCGTTCAGTTATTATGCTCCAAATATCTGGAACAGACTCCCAGAAACCTGCAGGTCCGCTGCAACTCTGACTACTTTTAAATCCAGCAAGAAGACTTTTCCTTTTTGTCGCTGCTTTTAATTGAACTATTCATATCTTAAACTGCACTGTAACTTTTATCCATGTATTTTTTCTTTTAATGTTTATTTTATTATCTTTTTTTTTAATGACTGATTTTAAATGCCATTTTCTTAATGTCTTTCATTTTTTGTAAAGCACTTTGAATTGCCTTGTGTTGAAAGGTGCTATATAAATAAACTTGCCTTGCCTTGCCTTGCCTTGCCTTGCCTTGCCTTGCCTAGCCTAATGTAAACACCGACCATATTACGTCCAAAACAGTCGGGCATTGTTTCTGATAGCAACGTCTCTGATAGTCTTGTGGGTCCGCATTTCAGATATTACGTCAAATCGCAGCAAATCTGGATCAGCTCCGTTGTTCCCCGTTTTCAGAGATTTGGGTACGGAGGAAAAGAGAGAGGGTTTTATTTTCTGACGCTGCGTGT
Source organism: Chaenocephalus aceratus (assembly GCA_023974075.1). Lineage (NCBI taxonomy): Eukaryota > Metazoa > Chordata > Actinopteri > Perciformes > Channichthyidae > Chaenocephalus > Chaenocephalus aceratus. The sequence goes on along the minus strand of JAMFTG010000120.1, from coordinate 61,608 downwards.
CATTTTGTCCGACTTGCTCTGGAGGCCCGCCTACATGAGACGTTGAAATCTCGCAGAACAAAAACGCCCGCAGCCTTGAGAGCGAAGCGCGGCGAGTTGGCGCAGTTCCTCTCCACGGGCTGCGGAAGCGAAATGCTTGATGGGAAAGGACTCGCTGGTATCTCGAGCTGAGCGCTCATTGGTGGTTTTTACCACGTGCTGCTGATGAAGCTCTCCCATTGGCTGGCAAAAGTTTGTTGTTGTTTTGTGTCAGTTTTACGTCGCCACTTCCATTCACATTTTTCATCATTGTTCCACAATGTCATGAATCATGAAATTAATATCTATATATTTTATACTATACTTGCACTGCTTACCGTTTTCATACTTTATATATCTTAGCATATTAATACACACTGTTCATACTGCTCTCATGCTGATATCTAGTGTATTCATACCCCACGGTTTATTCATCGTTCAATTCATTCTATATGTTATTCTGTAGATTATGTACATTACTTTCCACTTCGCTGCTTGTTGCACCTGGTTAGAAGCTAAACTGCATTTCGTTGTCTCAGTACCTGTAATATGTGCAATAACAATAAAGTTGAATCCAGGGTCGGCGTCATGGGGGGTCATTCGCGGCCCGGGCCATGCCCCCCCCCAAACGAGTCACTGTGCCCCCCAACTCAGGGTGGGCAAGCCTTGCCACTTTGCAGTTTTTAAAAAAATAATCATATCAGTGAAAACGTTTCCACTAAAGGTTTTTTATGTGAAATACATCAGAAATAAAGAATACACATATAAAACACAGCCTGAGGTGTGCTCACTGCTGCTCTCTGATTGGTGTGTTGCTTGACCAATGACCCCCGACCTTTGTTTTGTTATCATTACGTGGCTGTGTGTTTAGATGAGATCCCAGTGGCGATCTGTTCATCTGTTACCCTGATTATACAGTAAAGCCATCAAAAATAATATGATATACAGTACAGTACAAGTAGCCTACTTCTGGGTCTCTGTGTTTCGCTCTGTGTGTGTGGCACGAGCGCATTTTGTGAGTGCGCGAGTGGTAACGTGGAATGTTGTTGTTAGCATCTGGTTAGCTAGCTATGCTAACGGATATAAAGGGCTGTTTCTACACCAAGGTGGAGGAGAGTCCTCTCCTGTCAGACTGAGAGGATCGTATAACCTCAGCTCAGTGAGGTAAGGACTCTCTCAGTGTTTAGAATAGATAGTTAACTTTCGTGTAAGTTATCTCAGTGGGTCTCAAACGGTTTGGTCACCATTTATGTAAACAAGTATTTGCGAGGAACACATTTATATTTATATAGTTATTAAAAAAATAAGAGAATAAATGAAAAACGGGTATGAAATACTATAGGACAGTAACACAAGAATACAGTCTAAAAGGGGAGTGATTAGTAAAATATCCATAAAGAAAAAGTAAATCTGTTTACAGTTCTGTTTCATATGGATGCTGAGATGTAGGCTATCCATAGATCTCTTCATGTTGCTCTCAAAGTGCACCAGATTGATGCTTTTAACTTCAATATTTTAATAATATATATATAAATAATCTTCTAGAGGAGGTTAGGTCCCCCCCCCACCTAAAACATGTTCACATGGATAGGATACTAAATACATTTGCACACTTTATATATGGTGGCCTATGTCCATATGTTTCTGTTTTGGTGGTCGTGCCACAACCGCGCATGTATGCACAAGTCATAGTACGCTATACAATAGCACTACACCCTGCAATGTGTGTGAAATACACTTTACAGCATGTTTTTTTAAATTGAAGTTGCGTTGGTGTTTGTGTGTTGGTTGTTGGCGGCAGTGGTATGATGATTTCCCCCCCATTCGATTTGTGCTGGAGTCGACCCTGGTTGAATCTAATCTTGAGCAGGAACAAATGTATTTACTTAGTACATATCTGACATTAACGATTAAACACGTTTGTGCATTCTTTATAAATGCAAACCGAGTCAAGCCGACTCCGGAGGTTCAAACCGAGAGAAGAAGAAGAAGAAGAAGAAGAAGAAGAAGAAGAAGAAGAAGAAGAAGAAGAAGAAGAAGAAGAAGAAGAAGAAGAAGAAGAAGAAGAAGAAGAAGAAGAAGAAGCCGACTCCGAGCTGTCCGACTTCAGGCGAGCGTTTTGAGACCTCCCCCGGCTGCGATCGGCTATTCTCGTCTACTTTCGAGCCGCAGCTCGTCTCAAACAAGCCTACTCTTTTAGCGGTGATAGTGGAGCTCCAACAAGCCGTTTAAGACAGAGAGTGAAATTCAGTGAATACACAAACTGTACAGAGATGCTGTTTGAGAAACCAACAATGGAATTATGATCAGTAGAAATGGCCACGGGACCTTTAATACTTGCTCCTCGTGTTTTATTTTTTACGCCTGGTAAACAAATTATAACTGTTTGTTTATATATTATATATTTTATTATGTAAGTGTTTCCTGCAAGATCTTGTTTATGAAATAAAAAAAAAGAAACAACAACAAGGTTAGCCTCACGACTTTTGTATCTTTTGTTAAACATGTGGCACCAAGTTGACGCAGTGTTCTGTAAACCGGTCCGGAAATGCAAAGTGTTTGATTTGCATAGTTCTATAACATGAGCTGTGTCTTCCCCTCTCCAGAGGCCACAGGTGAGCGTAGCGGTCGTCTCTCCGGCAGAGGGAGCCCCCACCTCACTCCGCAGAGCCGGGGATCACAGCTCGTCTCTGGGGAACTTTCATTCACTGATCCTCCGATCATCCGCTTCAGATGGCACCGTGATGCGCAGCTCGGTTATGCAAAGAGAAATGTGGTGGATTGAAGTTGAAGGACGGAAGACACGAGGAACAATGCATTGGTCACAAAAGCACACTACATTTGATTAAAAAGTACAGTTGTAGTAGTAAAATACTACTACAGTAATCATATATTTTTCCATTTTACGCTTCCTTTATCTTCTGCACATATGTTAATATCCTCAATCAAATATCTTAGTCATATTTTACGAGCTTTTACACTAGAGAGTATATTAAAACAATTTAACTAACAATGCTTGCTCTTTATTATAAATAGGCATACTTTGCTTTAATTGTGCACGAGGGAGGCTACGGTTTGCTGTAATTATACACATGTAATACATTGGGACCCCCTCCCCCTAAGACACTCCCACCACACATCTCAAAGGCTGCAAGACGTTGCACAGAAAGGGACATACAACACATGTTTACATTAAATGCAGCTTATGTAATGTCCTTAGGCCACCAGCTGTTATAATATTCATAATTGTGTTTGTATTGTGAATAAAACACCTTTCTGCAGCCGGCTGTTCCACATAGAAACACATGGTACTATTGTCCAGCCTTTTTTCTTTTTTACGTGTCTGGTTACGTAGCCTGTTATCGATCTGCTTTCACTTTCCGCATTGAGCAGATCGCATCAGTGTCAGTTAACAGCTTTGATATGTGTTAATAGACTTCTTTAAGAGTAGTATTGCGTGGAGGAAAAGGTGCTAAAATGACCAAAAGTGCGGGTATTCTTTAAAACACAACGACGGTTTTGATTGGACGGACATTGACCTGCACGGTGGTGTGGCCTGCATTTCTGTCACGGTGGAAAAACTCGGTATGAGAATATACAGTGTTCTTAAAATCCAAATTTTGATCATATAACTAATCAAAAAAATAAAAATAGCTTAAAAAAAAGATATGCAATTGTCGTCGAAAGCCATATTTGAGCATTTTAATGTATGATAGGCTAAATGACTTTGTTTCATAATAAAAGTCAAAAGATAATTATGGCTTACTCTCTAATCTTCCTCTGGGATGTTTCATTGGGGGGGGGGGGGGGGGGGGGGGGCTCGCATCAGATGAGTGTAAAATCTGCTGGGTTACATCACCTCTCAGTGTAATGTATGGAGCTTCGCTGTGACTCTGAGTCTGCCTCCTATTGGGTGCTCGGTGATGGGAGGACTGGATAAATAGCAGGGGAGATGCTGGAGAGGATGAGATGAGGAGCAGCCGAGGAAGTGGGAGGATCGTGGCTCAGAAGTCAGTGCAACTGGACTGCATCTCAACTCTCTCTCTCGCTCCACACTTTCTACCTGTGCTGCAAGTTTTCAACCCGGCGT
>JAMFTG010000120.1:0-52500 GCA_023974075.1 Chaenocephalus aceratus | reverse complement strand
CCCTCCATCACTCCCGGTTATTTTTAGCCCCGAATCAGCAGAATTGTCCAGTTGTATCTCGACTGTTGGCTCTGGCCGTGCAGCGCTGTGCCAGATCGAGTCATGGGTTTCTGTGGGAGTGGGAAACTTTGGCTGCAGTCAGTTATATTTATAAATATACGAAGTCATATCTGAAGTTAAGGCTTCGATTGCACGCAACATCCACAGAACCTTCCTCAGCTTCTCCCCAGGTTCTCCTCTCGCTGGGCCTCTCAGCCTTTGACGACTTGAGTACGTTTTACAAAATGTATTTCCTGAAAAAGTACAGATGTTTGGAGCCGAGTCAGATCAGTTGAAGTCATCGTGCTCCGCTTCTCCGCGTAGATCTGACGTACTCCGGTTCAATTCCGATGCAGGGAGGACGGAGTCAGCCGGTCCGATGCCGTTAATCTCTGGTTGCAGATTTAATGAGGCTGTTCCTCCCTGCCAGTGGCTGTACTACCTGGTACCACGCTCCACATGTTTACTGGATCATTTCTCTGGCCGGGCCTGCTCCCTGCACAGCCAATGAAACCGTTATACGACCACGCCATTATTGGAAACTAGTAATAAAACTGACAAAGGTAATAAGAAAACCCAAAGTGATAAAAATCTGTAGACGTTTACTTATTGGTATTAAGTAGAGCTGTCATGGCTGAGTGGATGATATTAAGGCCACAGTTTCTAGCATCCTCCTGTCTTCAGTGACATGAGAAAGGGTGTTGCCGGCTCCACGCATTGTTCGTCACCACGGCAGCACACATCTGACCTGAATAGATGTCGCAGTGCGAGCAACAAAAGGCCTGCTGTTTGTTTGTGGACCTCCTGCGGGGAGAGTGATTGGTCAGTTCCTGTCGTTGCCGTCACATGTCGCACCTGCTGATTGGCTCACGCGGAGTCCAAAGTCAGCAGCGTGAGGAATGGATCTGTAAGTTAATGGAAGTCTCTGAGTCTGCTCTGCTGGGCGGCTGCTCTCACCTCTCACGTGGACGAAGCCCTTTCATCTCTCGGCGCTCACCTGGCTGCCGATTGGTCCGCTGCCGATTGTGCTGAGAGACCAGAGGCTGGGCTTTGTTGTTGTCGAGTGAACGGAGGCCTGTGATCGGCGTTGTCACCAAGTCTTTAGAGCCGGGCTCACCAGATCTGTGTGGGAAAAGAACAGATTGTACAGCAGCGAGCGAGCACACACACACACACGCACACACACACACACACACACACACACACACGTTTGTTCAGTGGATACCTGCAGAAAGGAAAACCCTCACACTTCCTTCAACATCCAATTCACACCTAGCACAAAGGAGAAAAGCTTTCACCTCCTCCCTCCCGCCGACAGGTTGTGTTTCGGTTCAGGTCGTCGGCAGGATTACAGAACAAAATGTCGGCTTGATATTCTTTAAAGTTTGTGGAAGAGATTTGGAGCTTATCTGAGTTACAGGGCGGATACACGCGTTAGCTTTACGTTGGATAACATTGGCTGGAACGGGCACGTGTGCTGCATTCAGGGGGGTTGGGCGTGCGTAACGTTTAGAGGATCTATCAATGGAACACGAGGATCCAATCAGATGACGCGAAAGTAAAATGCTGATGCGTAACAGTTTTAAGATGTGCCTTTAATTTGTAATTCTCAGTTTCCTCGATTCAATCCAAATGTACCTCCTCAACGCAGATGTGTTATTCCACTTGTCAAAGCGAATTGTCGTTGTGTTGATACAAACCTAAGTGAGTTACGTTGATTGCCTGACTTTCGACCGGCAAGCATTCTAACATTGTCCGAAAACCCCGGCTGTAAAATCATATTGCGATGAAGCTTTTACGACCCTGCAGCTCCGTCGGATTATATTCTGTTGTGCGTGTTATGAATTCTCATTCAGACGCGTCTCCGTGCATCACCATGGAGAAGAGGGGGGATACGAGGGGATCAAAGGGCTTTGGCACAGACCAACTAACCTTCCTCTCCCTTCTGTCTCCCTCAGACCACCAAGGCGTTCCTCCCCAAGATGCTGGAGCTGAATCACGGCCACATTGTGACGGTTGCCAGCTCCCTGGGTTTATTCAGCACAGCTGGAGTGGAGGTTAGTATCACACACACACACACACACACACACACACACACACACACACACACACACACACACACACACACACACACACACACACACATCCCGGCGTTCCCACCATCCAAAAACCAGAGCTTTTTCTGCAGAGCGAGGTCAGGCCCCCTTTCTCTAAGTCGTCCCCCCACCCGTTAAATTAAGGGACACAGATGAGCATTGGGGAGCCTCTTATAGATTTCAATCTGCAGCAGTGGGGGGGGGGGGGGCCCTATTGGGCTCTGACAGCTCCCGAGGCAGCGAGACATCTTCATCACGGCTTTGTGAACAACGCTCAGTATTCAGCTCACAGCAGCGCCCGGAGGACAGTGTCCCCCCTCCTATAGTGTCCCCCGCCTGCTTGTTATTGTAATGCATATTAAAATATTAAGTGGAGTCATTCGTCTCCGTAACTTGCGGTTCTTATTTGGAGATTTCAGTGTCACTTTCAGACGGCCTACAGGGACCGCGTCTGTTTTCATAGCTGCGCCTTCTGCTTTGCTTTCCGAACCATTCCTCCACGATGATTAAGTCCGCTGCCTTCAAAGGACTTAGTCAGTTTCTCTGCAGCTATTATACTTCCTGGAAAAGCCTCGGCTGTGTTTTCAGACATTAATTCCAGGGAACTAAAGCCTCGTGTGTCATGCGGGCACAGTCGAGTCTCTTTATCCTCCCCGCGTTTATCGACATGCATCTGTGTTTGCCTTGGAAGAAAGATTATGTCCACGCCGGCGGACCACATCAAAACCTCCCAGCGGTCTCCTGATGCAGCGCGGAAGAATGCTAATGAAACTGTAGCCCGCCGTATCATTAACAGCACAGAGAAGCCCGGGGCATGTCTGATAATGTTCTGCCTGGCCTAACCTGTTCTCTCTCCTCCCTCAGGATTACTGCGCCAGTAAGTTCGGTGCCATCGGGTTCCACGAGTCGCTCAGCCACGAGATAAAAGCCTCAGAGAAGGAGGGCATCAACATGACTCTGGTGTGTCCCTACCTGGTGGACACGGGGATGTTCAAAGGCTGCCGGATAAGGTCAGCCTCCTCACACACTTTAACTTTAACTTGCATCTGGCTTCTCTGGCCTCCTCGCAAGCACCTTCTTCAGAGTTTAAAGCAGCACAGGATTTTGTACAAGTCTGCTTAAACAGAGACTTTCCCAGGAGATACTTTACTAACAGGTGCACCCCCCCCCCCCTCGTTCTGCTGTAATAGTCCCCACTTTGTTTAATGGTTACAGTCAGCAGGCGGCTTCACCGTGCCTCAACATTTCAGCCTTTCTAACCGGTATCACTTCATTTAAGGATAACGACACGAAGCCAAAGCGCTTTGCACTCCAGGTTCTGAATCATTTAACTTTCTTTCCTACGAAAACTCTTTGTCAGCTTCACAATAAGAAATGAAAACATTCGCTAAGGCAAGATGTTAAAACTGGATAAGGGCATCTACTTCCTTAATCCAGATCTGCCTCAAAATGTTATTCTGTGGCTTGTGCTACACGCTCTCTTTAAGTTTCATGACTATCCTGCAAACAAACAAACACCAAATCAAGCCGAAGACGTCCCTGTGGCTGCGAGGGCGTGCGGTCGTCTTTCAACCAGAAGGTCGTGGGTTCGATCCCAGCCCGTGCAGTCAACATGTCGTCAACATGTCGATGTATCCTTGGGCGAGATACTGAACCCCGAGTTGCTCCCGATGGCCAACGGTGTGTGAATGTTAGGCCCTAGAGCAGGGGTGTCGAACTCAAGGCCCGGGGGCCAAATCCGGCCCGCCACTTCATTTTATGTGGCCCACAAGAGCTTGCAAAGAATATAATAAGTTTATTATAATGTTACGTGCCGCTTTACAGGAGAATGTTGCCCATAAACTACATGTCCCACAATGCATCTCATTGTGTGACATGCGCACTGAAGAGACTTGCAATTATTTTCCCTAGACTTCTGCTTTCAGACGTAGTTATTTATGAATTTATAACCCTATCCGATAACAATCCAATGCAGAGGAAATATTGTAAAATAAATAATACATTATTTTATATTTATTATGTATATTTAGCTATGTATATTTATATAGTCTTAAAGTTACCACCGGCCCTTTGAGTGCAACCATAATTCTAATGTGGCCCGCGATGAAATTGAGTTTGACACCCCTGCCCTAGAGTAACATGCACTGCTCTAAGGGGTGTGGACGACATGTAAAGCGCTTTGAGGGGTCTTAAAGACTAAAGCGCTATATAAGTACAGTCCATTTTCCATTTACCGTTTACTTTGTGACGGACGCAACTAAAAGGACAAACCACTAGAAAAACAGACGCACCACATGTTGAGTTTCGTGACTTTTTGACTGACGGTTGTTCTGCCCACAGGAAGGAGATCGAGCCTTTCCTCCCCCCCCTGAAGCCAGAGTTCTGTGTGAAGCAGTCGATGAGGGCCATCCTCACCGACCAGCCCATGATCTGCACGCCTCGCATCGTCTATATGGTCAACTTCATGAAAAGGTGAGCTTCGGTATTCAGCATTGAGCAGTGAGAAGGTTTCAGTGTCCTGTTCTCTTGTCGCAAAGCGTTCTCCTGTAACTGGGGAAATGTTCTCAACTAAACGAAGCATTGTAATAAAAGTAATAAACGGTAAGCTTCCTGCGACACTGGAATTTATTTAGTATAGCACCTTTCACAGAAATAGAATGAGGAGCAAAAGTGAAAGTGAAGACCACAGAATACAATAAGGCAGACGTTAGCTCATAAAGAAGTTCTGCTCACTCAAACCATAATGCCTCTCTATATCAAACACAAAAGGATTGCAAGAATTATGAAGGGGGATGACATGCACGATGACAAACAAGGACGAAGTACGATCATTTCCTGTGCCTGAAACGAAGCCTCCTACAAGTGGGGACCCTTCAAAATCAAAGTCCAAATAATAAAACAATTGAGAGCTCAAAAGAGAGCCTAATGACATAGGACGTGTAGAATTAAGATAATATAGACGATTAAACGCACTGTTGACTATATTAAAAGAAAATACATCGGTAACTATAATAGATTTAGTCATGGCCAAAGAAATGGGTTAAATAAAGCCAGCTAAGTGGAGACTACCGCATGACACTTAGTGGAGAATGAAGATTAAGGGATAACTATTTCAATTTAATTATAAGTGGCTTTTTTCACATAACATAAAAGCGTTAGGACTGGAGCTGTAATGTAAGATTAGTTTGTTAAATGTTTAGAAGAATATCACCGCCGCTCAGCTCAGGATTTTAAGTCACAACACTCACACTTATAGCTTTGTTAAGATTAATCTGAGTGCTAAGATAAGTGGATTTGTACATTAAGGTTAACATGAAGACACAGACCAGGTGGAGGCGAGAAAGGACTTGTTGGAGCACCACCTGGAAAGTAGTCCCTTTCAGAACCGCCCCTATGCGCACCATTCAATTCAGATGTATTCATTTAGCCCAATATCAACAACACATATCGGAGAATATACAGAACATGACGAGATACGTGTGAAACTACCGCTGAACGGGTTCGAAGCACAATGAAGTCCGAACCATACGCTGTCTGTCTGCGAATCTGACCTCTGCCCTTTCTCTGCAGCATCCTCCCCTTCGAGGCCATCGTCTGCATGTACCGGTTTTTTGGGCGCCGACAAGTGCATGTACCCGTTTCTGGCTCAGAGGAAGGAGGCGATGAACAACAACGAGGCGAAGAACGGGATCTAAGGAGGCGCCGTTTGCCACGCGACCAGAGGCACATAAACCTGCATGAGGAAACAACCACTGAGGATGAAGAAGGGGAAAGGAGGAAGAGGAGGAGGGACTGAATTAGACTGGTGCACTTGCATTGAGCAGATGCAAAGGTTTACCATATCGTCCGGAACAAAGAAAGCTGTGTTCGACACAAAGGATTTATTTGACATTGTTTTGTCTTTTTTTTGTAAGTTTAAAGAAACCAACACCTGTATACCGTGTCACTAGTCTTTTGAAATCATACAGAAAAAGCTTTCCTATAATTAACTATTTACGTAATGTAGTCACCAGCCTTACTAGTGTCATTGTGGAAATATACAGTATGTTACTGTACAGACAGTAAAACATGTTTTTTCACTTTTGTTTTATTTTTGTAGACATGCACTGTAATTCAGATCGTTCTCCACACGGCGCGCGCGCTGTGTGGGGGGCGGGGACGCAGCATTTCAAAGTCTCCCGGGGCTCTTTCAGGACATGCAGCTTACCGACGGTTTAAAGATAAAGACGTAGCCGTAACTCCGTGTTGTTAAATCACCGACACACGTGTTGAAGTCTACGCGTTCCTGACGGGACGTTTCACGGCCAGATTGTGGCTGAAATCTCCATTTTATTTCAGGTGTGTGAGAAAGCATACGAGGTTGAACGAGCAGTCGCTCCCGCGTCGGGGGAGGAACCGAGAGAAATGTTTATTTTCCAGATCTGTGGTGTTTATATTGTACATTTATCTGTTACCAATATTATTTGTTAAAAAAAAAAAAAAAAGGCTGTCCCAGTAACACTAACTGTCCCGTTAAATGTCTAAATGTTGTCGAGGTGGCTGTCTCACCATATTTGATGTATGAATATTTTATATACCTTTTGGGACGACGAGTTTTTGAATTTCAACGACATTCCAGTAGGTCCCCGTCCCCCCCCCGTCCCCCTGTCCCTCCCGTCCCCCCGTCCCAGCGATGAGCCTAAATTCTCTACCTCTTAATTTTTGCCATTTCTTTTTTTTGACAGTATGACATACGCCTCTTTTTTGTAATTTTTTTCTGAAGACCGCTCCATAGCCGAGCAAAATGTGGTTCCAATGTTCAGTGTCTCTACCTAACTTAAATTAATAAAAGTGATTTAGATTATTACATGGTGTGTGGTTTTTGACAGAAATGCTGTACACTCATTTAAAGGATCAGAGCCTGTCTCTGATTGGCTGAAACACCAAACAGATCATTGCAGCATTACCCATAATCCCCTCTGTTTCAGCCCTGTTTCCAAAGTGCTGATTCTCTGTCTGTGACTTTAGATGAAAGCAAGGAGCCCCTCCCCACGCCCCTCTGAGAGACATTTGGTTAAGAAGAACTCAATTGAGATTCAGGTGATAAGGGGGGGGGGGGGGGGGGTTACCTTGTTGCTGATTGGCTAATGGTTACTAAAGACAACACATCGTTATGACATCATAAAGTGTCCAAAATCTGAAATTTTTATAGAAATGGATCAAAAAGAGAGAAAATCTTTGTTCCCGAAACTTTCAGAGTCTCTTTCCACAGAGGGGACACATGTTGATGTAGAAGAGACATGAAGAAGAGGGGACACATGCTGATGTAGAAGAGACATGAAGAAGAGGGGACACATGTTGATGTAGAAGAGACATGAGGAAGAGGGGACACATGCTGATGTAGAAGAGACATGAAGAAGAGGGGACACATGCTGATGTAGAAGAGACATGAAGAAGAGGGGACACATGCTGATGTAGAAGAGACATGAAGAAGAGGGGACACATGTTGATGTAGAAGAGACATGAAGAAGAGGGGACACATGTTGATGTAGAAGAGGGGACACATGTTGATGTAGAAGAGACATGAAGAAGAGGGGACACATGATGATGTAGAAGAGACATGGAGAAGAGGGGACACATGTTGATGTAGAAGAGACATGGAGAAGAGGGGACACATGTTGATGTAGAAGATAAATGAAGAAGAGGGGACACATGTTGATGTAGAAGAGACATGGAGAAGAGGGGACACATGTTGATGTAGAAGAGACATGAAGAAGAGGGGACACATGTTGATGTAGAAGAGACATGAAGAAGAGGGGACACATGTTGATGTAGAAGAGACATGACGAAGAGGGGACACATGTTGATGTAGAAGATAAATGACGAAGAGGGGACACATGTTGATGTAGAAGAGACATGAAGAAGAGACATGGAGAAGAGGGGACACATGTTGATGTAGAAGAGACATGAGGAAGAGGGGACACATGGTGATATAGAAGAGACATGAAGAAGAGGGGACACATGTTGATGTAGAAGAGACATGGAGAAGAGGGGACACATGTTGATGTAGAAGAGACATGGAGAAGAGGGGACACATGTTGATGTAGAAGAGACATGAAGAAGAGGGGACACATGTTGATGTAGAAGAGACATGAAGAAGAGGGGACACATGTTGATGTAGAAGATAAATGACGAAGAGGGGACACATGTTGATGTAGAAGAGACATGAAGAAGAGACATGGAGAAGAGGGGACACATGTTGATGTAGAAGAGACATGAGGAAGAGGGGACACATGGTGATATAGAAGAGACATGAAGAAGAGGGGACACATGTTGATGTAGAAGAGACATGGAGAAGAGGGGACACATGTTGATGTAGAAGAGACATGGAGAAGAGGGGACACATGTTGATGTAGAAGAGACATGAAGAAGAGGGGACACATGTTGATGTAGAAGAGACATGAAGAAGAGGGGACACATGTTGATGTAGAAGATAAATGACGAAGAGGGGACACATGTTGATGTAGAAGAGACATGAAGAAGAGGGGACACATGTTGATGTAGAAGAGACATGAAGAAGAGGGGACACATGTTGATGTAGAAGATAAATGACGAAGAGGGGACACATGTTGATGTAGAAGAGACATGAGGAAGAGGGGACACATGGTGATATAGAAGAGACATGAAGAAGAGGGGACACATGTTGATGTAGAAGAGACATGGAGAAGAGGGGACACATGTTGATGTAGAAGAGACATGGAGAAGAGGGGACACATGTTGATGTAGAAGAGACATGAAGAAGAGGGGACACATGTTGATGTAGGAGAGAGATGAAGAAGAGGGGACACATGTTGATGTAGAAGAGACATGGAGAAGAGGGGACACATGTTGATGTAGAAGAGACATGGAGAAGAGGGGACACATGTTGATGTAGAGGAGACATGAAGAAGAGGGGACACATGTTGATGTAGACGAGACATGAAGAAGAGGGGACACATGTTGATGTGGAAGAGACACGAAGAAGAGGGGACACATGTTGATGTAGAAGAGACACGAAGAAGAGGGGACACATGTTGATGTAGAAGAGACACGGAGAAGAGGGGACACATGTTGATGTAGAAGAGACACGGAGAAGAGGGGACACATGTTGATGTAGAAGAGACACGGAGAAGAGGGGACACGTGTTGATGTAGAAGAGACACGGAGAAGAGGGGACACGTGTTGATGTAGAAGAGACACGGAGAAGAGGGGACACGTGTTGATGTAGAAGAGACACGAAGAAGAGGGGACACATGTTGATGTGGAAGAGACACGAAGAAGAGGGGACACATGTTGATGTGGAAGAGACACGAAGAAGAGGGGACACATGTTGATGTAGAAGAGACATGAAGAAGAGGGGACACATGTTGATGTAGAGGAGACATGAAGAAGAGGGGACACATGTTGATGTAGACGAGACATGAAGAAGAGGGGACACATGTTGATGTGGAAGAGACACGAAGAAGAGGGGACACATGTTGATGTAGAAGAGACACGGAGAAGAGGGGACACATGTTGATGTAGAAGAGACACGGAGAAGAGGGGACACATGTTGATGTAGAAGAGACACGGAGAAGAGGGGACACATGTTGATGTAGAAGAGACACGGAGAAGAGGGGACACATGTTGATGTAGAAGAGACACGGAGAAGAGGGGACACATGTTGATGTAGAAGAGACTGACAGGAAAGCGGATCTTCTGCTGAGTCAAGCTGGTGTCGGTATCGGCCTATCGGCGTCCTCGTCTCATTGTGACTCAGGCAGCCTTCAGATATGGGCGTCGGCTGAACGGGGCATTGTAGTAGATCTACAGCCGACTGAGTCGAGCACGTGATACGAAAATAAAACATGACAATAGAACAAGTGTCGATCACCGAAGACGAGAGAGGACACAGTGCATGTGTTGTTAGGGGGCGTTGCTACGGTGTAGGAAAGTTCCTGAAAAGAGTTCAATATGGGAAAATAAATCAATTTGGACGATTACATTAAAAATTAAATTAAATTCAAAACCTTTATTTATCCAGGTAAAATCCCATTGAGGTCAACGATCTCTTTTTGACGGGAGACCTGCAAAATATAAAAGAAAGTAAAGTACATGTGCTTTTCTTACTTCATAGCCAATACAGTTTACGACACAGACGTCGTGTTTAATCGAATGGCTAATAAAGTTACTTATTAGAGACATGTTGGAAAAAACAATCCATTTTGAAGATTAAGTTACGAAACTGCACTTGGGGCGCTGGTGGTGGCGAAGGCGATAGGGACTTGGCTTGGCAACTGGAAGGTCATCAGTTCAAGTCCCGGCAAGACCAAGTGCTACCGAGGTGTCCCTGAGCAAGGCACCGTTCCCTACACGGCTCCCTGGGTGCTGTAAAAAAAATAAAAAAATAAAAAAACTTATCTTGAAACTGCCCCTTATGTACACACTGTGTCCACATTAAGCTCTCTTTAAAAAAAAAAAAAAGACTAAGTAAGTAATGTAAATATTGTGCCTAACTTAACGATACAGTAAAAAACACTTCTTATTATTTAATGGCTAATAAAGTAAATAAAAAAGTACCTTATTTGAGTGACATATGGGCTCAACCAATCCATTTGGAACAAGGTTCACGATGGGCCGATTCAACGACAGAGGGGACATGGGCTGAAGTAAGAAACTATAGTCATTCTTTGTGTTCATTTCGTACAGAATTTAAATAAATAAACAATTTATTAGCAAAACAATTAAATACGGGATTTATCAACTTTCCAAATGACCAACATGCTCCTTCTTAATGCCCGCTATCCACATCAAGCTCTTTGCCCATCGAACCAAATAGAAACATTGCATCATTGGTACTTCTGTGTTTGAACTTATTTTACTGTCTGAGAGAACAACAACAACAACAACAACAACAGCAACATCCCTATCATTGCTCTCCTTGCAGCTGACCGGATTTGAAGTCCTACTTGTTCCCATTCAGACGTCATGAGATGCTTTGGACTCGCAGGCTTCAGATGTTGGTTCGCGTTGCCTGCAGGTCGCGGCCGTGGGACTTTTCGGGCGACTTTGCTGTCCGAGCTTTGAGAAGAAACAGACTCAACGCATCATTGAAACATTTCACAGGCTCCTTAAAAGACCGTGCAATCAAAGTGATTTTAAAGTTATACACTTTTAGACCGGCGTAACTGTTGTGTCACACGGTCAGAGTCTGTTCCCGGTGTCCAGGCGGCTCCACGGCCTCTACATGAGCGATAAAAGCACAACGTAAACACATTGAGAGGTCGGAGCCCGCAGACCAGGGTCAGACGGTGTTTATGGGTCAGTCAGCAGCTGATGCTGTCTGCATGAGTCACTGCAGTGGACTCTGACACTGCAGAAAACACTAAAACACTAACAGACTGAGGCTTGTCTTCATGTCGTCTCGTGGCTTTAAAGACGGCATAGGTAAAGGCCTCTTATAAGAAGGGTTGGTTGACAGCGAGATAAAGACGTGAACATATTCTAAATATAGCGTATTAATGAGCTGATTAATGTTTATTATACGGTTACATGCCGCTTTACAGAAGCACGTTGCCCATAAACTACATGTCCCACAATGCATCTCAAATTTGACTTTTCTCAGAATTCGATTTTTTCCCCTCCAAAATTCCACTTTTTTTAATTTTTATTTGGCTTTTCTTTTTAAATCATTTTGTGACATCACGATCTCAGTTTAGGTGCTACATAGTTTGAGTTTCTCCTTTCTTATACAATACCTGTAGTATTTTGGACCCATGTTGTATTTTGACTTTCTATTTTAATTATCCAGAATATTGTATATTGTCTTGTTTATATTCTATAATAAAACAAATATGTTAATTCTCTTTTCCACTTTTTATGTGGCCATCAAGAGCTTGCAAAGAATAAAATAAGTTTATTATACGATTACATGCCGCTTTACAGAAGCACGTTGCCCATAAACTACATGTCCCACAATGCATCTCTTTTTTGTGACATGCGCACTGAAGAGACTTGCAATTATTTGCCTAAGCCTTCTGCTTTCAGACTAGTTCATTATGAAGTTATTACCCTATCTGATAATAATCCAAAGCAGAGGCAATAATGTAATATATTACATTATTTTATATATATTAAATATTTGTATATGTATTTTTATATAGTCTTAAAGTTACAACCGGCCCTTTGAGTGCAACCATAATGCTGATGTGGCTCGTGATGAAATTGAGTTTGAGCTCCTGATTTAGACACCAGCCCTAAAAGTAGGTTTCTTCTCTTATCTCCTGATTCTTAACTTAAAGCTCAACTTATTCACTGATGAGTCTAAAGAAGTGGAAAGGGCTGAAAACACGAACAATCTGAGGCTTGTATTCATGTCGTCTCGTGGCTTTAAAGACGGAATATGTAAAGGCTTCAGTTCGCTTATAACAAGGGTTGGTTGACAGCGAGATAAAGACGTGAACATATTCTAAATATAGCGTATTAACGAGCTGGATGTTTTACTCCCAGGCTTCAAACTGCAGGTTGTTCAAGGTTCTTTATTTTGTCACACGGACATAGCAGTGTCGTCATGGCGATGAACATCTCAGGTCAGACTCACTATGGAAAAGTTAATACAAATGAACTTAAATGCACGCATACAAATCCTTTTAGACAAGCCTTTTAGAAGCTTTGATTCTCTGTCCTAAAAAGTGACAATGCATTATTGAAATGTCTTCATTTAAATCTTTCTTATTCCATTTCCTGATTTCTCTCACTCAACTTATTCACCGATCTAAAGAGTCTGTAATCTGTTGAATCCAAAGAAACAGCAAGGAAAACACGTGAACATATTCTAAATATAACGTACAATTTCACTTTGTTACAACACGTGTTAATATTGACATTTTCTAGTGCGCACTTTTTGGATGAAATCTTCCGTCTTCATTGTGCATCTCTTGTTGTTTTAACTGCTTTCTAAGTGGCTTTACTGTAATCTGTGTTTCTCCCTGGGGTGCCTTTGCTGCAGACACTTCTTTGGTGAGTAATTAGCAAAGACTTCAAGTGTCCGCACTGCTCTTCGGAGACAGACACTATTAGTATTTTGGCTTACCTCGAGCAGACCCATCAGCATCTCGCCTCCTGTTCACACAGCTGTACTTTAGAGGACGTCAGGGGGTCGATCGCACATCATCCTGACGGAGAAATCAATAACTCTGGCGTGGAAAAATCTGCGCGGCTCCATTGATTCTGGTCTATTTTGGGCGGCAAGGTTCACTTCACATACCGTGAGGTCAGACTGGAAGGAGTTGAACCAGCAATATAATAATTTAAATACTTGGTTCAGAATGTAAATATTAACAACCAGAAAAGCTGCTGGAAAATATAGATTACATCTTTTTATTAGCAACCCCCCACTTCAGATGTTCTTTTAGTCTTTCTTATTTGGGCGGTGGTGGCGAAGTCGATAGGGACTTGACTTGGCAACTGGAAGGTCACCAGTTCATGTCCCGGAAAGACCAAGTGCTACCGAGGTGTCCCTGAGCAAGGCACTGCTCCCCGGGCTCCTAACACTAGGATGGGTGAAATGCAGAGAAACCGTTTCGTTACATAGTACCTGTACCACGTAATGACAATAAGTTGAATCTTCTTCAATCTTATTTACCCATTTTATAGGTCTTAATCTTTTTATTTCTGTTGTACCGATATGTTCACTTGTTTTAAGGGGTTTTATATTTGATATTGTTGCATCGACTCAGTTGTCTTGTGTCTGTCGGAGAGAAACTATTATTTATATTATCATACCTTTCCTCTCCCGGTCTCTCAACCTGATCAAATGTTATATTTTGCTGCACGTACCTTTTAAAGTTCTTAACAAATAATCTGAGGGGAATTTCTTGTGTGTTTTTAACTTGTGTAATTCTGTAAAGCGCTTTGAGCTGCATGTGTTGTATGAAAAGTGCTATATAAATAAAGCTTTGTTGTTATCATTATTAAATTACTACTTAAAGTAAATGAAGTTCAGAAATCTACACTGAAGATGCAGCACAGATCCTGGATCAGAGATCTGATCATGTGCGTGAACGGCCGTGGTGTTTCTCAATGGCTCACAGAGAGTTAGACGCTCATTCATCTCACTCATGACCAGAGGTGGAAGTAGTGGAGTACAAATACTTCATTCCTGTACTTAAGTACATGTTTCTGGTATCAAGTACTTTACTCCACTACTTATTACTTTCTACTTCTTACATGTTGAACACAAATACCTGTACTTTCTACTTCTTACATGTTGAACTCAAATACCTGTACTTTCTACTTCTCTCATGTTGAACTCAAATACCTGTACTTTCTACTTCTAACATGTGGAACTCAAATACCTGTACTTTCTACTTCTTACATGTTGAACACAAATACCTGTACTTTCTACTTCTTACAAGTGAACTCAAATACCTGTACTTTCTACTTCTCACATGTTGAACTCAAATACCTGTACTTTCTACTTCTCACATGTTGAACTCAAATACCTGTACTTTCTACTTCTTACATGTTGAACACAAATACCTGTACTTTTCTACTTCTCACATGTTGAACTCAAATACCTGTACTTTCTACTTCTAACATGTTGATCTCAAATACCTGTACTTTCTACTTCTCACATGTTGAACTCAAATACCTGTACTTTCTACTTCTTACATGTTGAACTCAAATACCTGTACTTTCTACTTCTAACATGTTGAACTCAAATACCTTGTATTTTCTACTTCTAACATGTTGAACTGAAATACCTGTACTTTCTACTTCTTACATGTTGAAACCCAAATACCTGTACTTTCTACTTCTTACATGTTGAACTCAAATACCTGTACTTTCTACTTCTTACATGTTGAACACAAAATACCTGTACTTTCTACTTCTCACATGTTGAACTCAAATACCTGTACTTTCTACTTCTTACATGTTGAACTCAAATACCTGTACTTTCTACTTCTCACATGTTGAACTCAAATACCTGTACTTTCTACTTCTTACATGTTGAACTCAAATACCTGTACTTTCTACTTCTAACATGTTGAACTCAATACCTGTATTTTCTACTTCTAACATGTTGAACTGAAATACCTGTACTTTCTACTTCTTACATGTTGAACCCAAATACCTGTACTTTCTACTTCTTACATGTTGAACTCAAATACCTGTACTTTCTACTTCTCACATGTTGAACACAAATACCTGTACTTTCTACTTCTTACATGTTGAACTCAAATACCTGTACTTTCTACTTCTCACATGTTGAACACAATACCTGTACTTTCTACTTCTTACATTTTGAACACAAATACCTGTACTTTCTACTTCTTACATTTTGAACTCAAATACCTGTACTTTCTACTTCTTACATTTTGAACACACATACCTGTACTTTCTACTTCTCACATGTTGAACACACATACCTGAACTTTCTACTTCTTACATGTTGAACACACATACCTGTACTTTCTACTTCTTACATGTTGAACTCAAATACCTGTACTTTCTACTTCTTACATGTTGAACTCAAATACCTGTACTTTCTACTTCTCACATGTTGAACTCAATACCTGTACTTTCTACTTCTTACATGTTGAACTCAAATACCTGTACTTTCTACTTCTTACATGTTGAACCCAAATACCTGTACTTTCTACTTCTTACATGTTGAACTCAAATACCTGTACTTTCTACTTCTCACATGTTGAACACCAATACCTGTACTTTCTACTTCTCACATGTTGAACACCAATACCTGTACTTTCTACTTCTTACATGTTGAGCTCAAATACCTGTACTTTCTCCTTCTCACATGTTGAACTCAAATACCTGTACTTTCTACTTCTTACATGTTGAACTCAAATACCTGTACTTTCTACTTCTCACATGTTGAACACCAATACCTGTACTTTCTACTTCTCACATGTTGAACTCAAATACCTGTACTTTCTACTTCTCACATGTTGAACACCAATACCTGTACTTTCTACTTCTCACATGTTGAACTCAAATACCTGTACTTTCTACTTCTTACATGTTGAACTCAAATACCTGTACTTTCTACTTCTCACATGTTGAACTCAAATACCTGTACTTTCTACTTCTTACATGTTGAACTCAAATACCTGTACTTTCTACTTCTCACATGTTGAACACCAATACCTGTACTTTCTACTTCTCACATGTTGACTCAAATACCTGTACTTTCTACTTCTCACATGTTGAACACCAATACCTGTACTTTCTACTTCTCACATGTTGAACACCAATACCTGTACTTTCTACTTCTCACATGTTGAACTCAAATACCTGTACTTTATACTTCTTACATGTTGAACTCAAATACCTGTACTTTCTACTTCTTACATGTTGAACTCAAATACCTGTACTTTCTACTTCTAACATGTTGAACTCAAATACCTGTACTTTCTACTTCTAACATGTTGAACTGAAATACCTGTACTTTCTACTTCTTACATGTTGAACCCAAATACCTGTACTTTCTACTTCTTACATGTTGAACTCAAATACCTGTACTTTCTACTTCTTACATGTTGAACACAAATACCTGTACTTTCTACTTCTCACATGTTGAACTCAAATACCTGTACTTTCTACTTCTTACATGTTGAACTCAAATACCTGTACTTTCTACTTCTCACATGTTGAACTCAAATACCTGTACTTTCTACTTCTCACATGTTGAACTCAAATACCTGTACTTTCTACTTCTTACATGTTGAACTCAAATACCTGTACTTTCTACTTCTCACATGTTGAACTCAAATACCTGTACTTTCTACTTCTTACATGTTGAACTCAAATACCTGTACTTTCTACTTCTTACATGTTGAACTCAAATACCTGTACTTTCTACTTCTCACATGTTGAACTCAAATACCTGTACTTTCTACTTCTTACATGTTGAACTCAAATACCTGTACTTTCTACTTCTCAAATGTTGAACTCAAATACCTGTACTTTCTACTTCTTACATGTTGAACTCAAATACCTGTACTTTCTACTTCTCACATGTTGAACACAAATACCTGTACTTTCTACTTCTTACATTTTGAACTCAAATACCTGTACTTTCTACTTCTTACATTTTGAACACACATACCTGTACTTTCTACTTCTCACATGTTGAACACACATACCTGAACTTTCTACTTCTTACATGTTGAACTCAAATACCTGTACTTTCTACTTCTTACATGTTGAACTCAAATACCTGTACTTTCTACTTCTCACATGTTGAACTCAAATACCTGTACTTTCTACTTCTTACATGTTGAACTCAAATACCTGTACTTTCTACTTCTTACATGTTGACCCAAATACCTGTACTTTCTACTTCTTACATGTTGAACTCAAATACCTGTACTTTCTACTTCTCACATGTTGAACACCAATACCTGTACTTTCTACTTCTCACATGTTGAACACCAATACCTGTACTTTCTACTTCTTACATGTTGAGCTCAAATACCTGTACTTTCTCCTTCTCACATGTTGAACTCAAATACCTGTACTTTCTACTTCTTACATGTTGAACTCAAATACCTGTACTTTCTACTTCTCACATGTTGAACACCAATACCTGTACTTTCTACTTCTCACATGTTGAACTCAAATACCTGTACTTTCTACTTCTCACATGTTGAACACCAATACCTGTACTTTCTACTTCTTACATGTTGAACTCAAATACCTGTACTTTCTACTTCTCACATGTTGAACTCAAATACCTGTACTTTCTACTTCTCACATGTTGAACTCAAATACCTGTACTTTCTACTTCTTACATGTTGAACTCAAATACCTGTACTTTCTACTTCTCACATGTGAACTCAAATACCTGTACTTTCTACTTCTTACATGTTGAACTCAAATACCTGTACTTTCTACTTCTCACATGTTGAACACCAATACCTGTACTTTCTACTTCTCACATGTTGAACTCAAATACCTGTACTTTCTACTTCTCACATGTTGAACACCAATACCTGTACTTTCTACTTCTTACATGTTGAACTCAAATACCTGTACTTTCTACTTCTCACATGTTGAACACCAATACCTGTACTTTCTACTTCTCACATGTTGAACTCAAATACCTGTACTTTCTACTTCTTACATGTTGAACTCAAATACCTGTACTTTCTACTTCTCACATGTTGAACTCAAATACCTGTACTTTCTACTTCTTACATGTTGAACTCAAATACCTGTACTTTCTACTTCTCACATGTTGAACACCAATACCTGTACTTTCTACTTCTCACATGTTGAACTCAAATACCTGTACTTTCTACTTCTCACATGTTGAACACCAATACCTGTACTTTCTACTTCTCACATGTTGAACCAATACCTGTACTTTCTACTTCTCACATGTTGAACTCAAATACCTGTACTTTATACTTCTTACATGTTGAACTCAAATACCTGTACTTTCTACTTCTTACATGTTGAACTCAAATACCTGTACTTTCTACTTCTAACATGTGAACTCAAATACCTGTATTTTCTACTTCTAACATGTTGAACTGAAATACCTGTACTTTCTACTTCTTACATGTGAACCCAAATACTGTACTTTCTACTTCTTACATGTTGAACTCAAATACCTGTACTTTCTACTTCTTACATGTTGAACACAAATACCTGTACTTTCTTACTTCTCACATGTTGAACTCAAATACCTGTACTTTCTACTTCTTACATGTTGAACTCAAATACCTGTACTTTCTACTTCTCACATGTTGAACTCAAATACCTGTACTTTTCTACTTCTTACATGTTGAACTCAAATACCTGTACTTTCTACTTCTACATGTTGAACTCAAATACCTGTATTTTCTACTTCTAACATGTTGAACTGAAATACCTGTACTTTCTACTTCTTACATGTTGAACCCAAATACCTGTACTTTCTACTTCTTACATGTTGAACTCAAATACCTGTACTTTCTACTTCTCACATGTTGAACACAAATACCTGTACTTTCTACTTCTTACATTTTGAACACAAATACCTGTACTTTCTACTTCTTACATTTTGAACTCAAATACCTGTACTTTCTACTTCTTACATTTTGAACACACATACCTGTACTTTCTACTTCTCACATGTTGAACACACATACCTGAACTTTCTACTTCTTACATGTTGAACACACATACCTGTACTTTCTACTTCTTACATGTTGAACTCAAATACCTGTACTTTCTACTTCTTACATGTTGACTCAAATACCTACTTCTACTTCTCACATGTTGAACTCAAATACCTGTACTTTCTACTTCTTACATGTTGAACTCAAATACCTGTACTTTCTACTTCTTACATGTTACTTCGTACATGTGAACCCAAATACTGTACTTTCTACTTCTTACCTGTTGAACTCAAATACCTGTACTTTCTACTTCTCACATGTTGAACACCAATACCTGTACTTTCTACTTCTCACATGTTGAACACCAATACCTGTTACTTTCTACTTCTTACATGTTGAGCTCAAATACCTGTACTTTCTCCTTCTCACATGTTGAACTCAAATACCTGTACTTTTACTTCTTACATGTTGAACATCAAATACCTGTACTTTCTACTTCTCACATGTTGAACACCAATACCTGTACTTTTACTTCTCATATGTGTGAACTCAAAATACCTGTACTTTTCTACTTATCACATGTTGAACACCAATACCTGTACTTTCTACTTCTCACATGTTGAACTCAAATACCTGTACTTTCTACTTCTTACATGTTGAACTCAAAATACCTGTACTTTCTACTTCCTCACATGTTGAACTCAAATACCTGTACTTTCTACTTCTTACATGTTGAACTCAAATACCTGGTACTTTCTACTTCTCACATGTTGAACACCAATACCTGTACTTTCTACTTCTCACATGTTGAACTCAAATACCTGTACTTTCTACTTCTCACATGTTGAACACCAATACCTGTACTTTCTACTTCTCACATGTTGAACTCAAATACCTGTACTTTCTACTTCTCACATGTTGAACACCAATACCTGTACTTTCTACTTCTCACATGTTGAACTCAAATACCTGTACTTTCTACTTCTTACATGTTGAACTTCAAATACCTGTTACTTTCTACTTCTTACATGTTGAATCAAATACCTGTACTTTCTACTTCTTACATGTTTGAACTCAAATACCTGTACTTTCTCCTTCTCACATGTTGAACTCAAATACCTGTACTTTTCTACTTCTTACATGTTGAACTCAAATACCTGTACTTTCTACTTCTTACATGTTGAACCCAAATACCTGTACTTTCTACTTCTCACATGTTGAACTCAAATACCTGTACTTTCTACTTCTCACATGTTGAACTCAAATACCTGTACTTTCTACTTCTCACATGTTGAACTCAAATACCTGTACTTTCTACTTCTCACATGTTGAACCCAAATACCTGTACTTTCTACTTCTTACATGTTGAACCCAAATACCTGTACTTTCTACTTCTCACATGTTGAACTCAAATACCTGTACTTTCTACTTCTCACATGTTGAACCCAAATACCTGTACTTTCTACTTCTCACATGTTGAACTCAAATACCTGTACTTTCTACTTCTCACATGTTGAACACCAATACCTGTACTTTCTACTTCTTACATGTTGAACTCAAATACCTGTACTTTCTACTTCTTACATGTTGAACTCAAATACCTGTACTTTCTACTTCTCACATGTTGAACTCAAATACCTGTACTTTCTACTTCTCACATGTTGAACTCTAATACCTGTACGTTCTACTTCTCACATGTTGAACTCAAATACCTGTACTTTCTACTTCTCACATGTTGAACTCAAATACCTGTACTTTCTACTTCTCACATGTTGAACTCTAATACCTGTACTTTCTACTTCTTACATGTTGAACTCAAATACCTGTACTTTCTACTTATCACATTTCCTTTAGTTTGAATGTGTGTTTGGTGGCGTGATCATTATTCTTTAGAGTCTTTTACTTGAGTAAAGAAGTTTAGGCAAGGCAAGTTTATTTATACAGCACCTTTCAACACAAGGCAATTCAAGGTGCTTTACAAAAAATGAAAGCCATTCAGACCAAAGGCATTTAAAAACAGTAAAAGATAATAAAAGAAACATTAGAAGAAAAAGTACATGAATAAAAAGTTACAGTGCAGTTTAAGATATGAATGAAGTTCCACTTTACTGATGAACACAACGGCTCAGTTTCAATTAAAAGCAGCGACAAAAAGAAAAGTCTTCTTGCTGGATTTAAAAGTAGTCAGAGTTGTTGTCAGAGTTTGTTCCAGATATTTGGAGCATAGTAACTGAACGCTGCTTCTCCATGTTTAGTTCTGACTCTGGGGACAGAAAGTTTAGTCAGTACTTCTACTTCTACCAGAGTATTTTTAAACACGAGTATCTGTACTTCTACTTGAGGAAAGGATGTGTGTACAGTGATGCAACAGGAGCAGTGGCAGATAAAGGAATACAGAATGCATCTTTGTCCGCAGAAAGTCAGAGTTTTTTGGGCTGCATGGAGGCATATTTAAGGACTACTTTATCCCAACAAGGACCATTTGTATATGAATCACTCAGGCCATGTTCACGTTTGAGGAAGAATCCAAAAAGGAGGCAATTTAGGAGATAAAGTATTCCTCTAAGCCGTGAAACTGTTTCAGAATGAATGAGTAAACTTGAATATTCATAATTACAGTTTAAAATAGTCTGCAGGAAATGCGCAATTTACTCAATTTGCTAAAGCTCTATCGTGTGAACAGCAACACGTATTTGTTCTTGGAAAGTCTGGAGTTGTTGAAACATATTTAAGGAACACTCTCTCCCCCCCCCCCCCAAATAAAAGACCATTTCATACCAATTACTCACCTCTTGTTACCTTAAGCTCTTGGATACATCCTCAACTGGAAACATGTGGTTTGTTCTGCTGCCTTCGTGTTCTTCACTTCACCTCCACTTTTCTGTGTCTTTCGAGGTATAACTGATTGAATTCACCTTGCTTATTGTGTTTCCACACGGACCCTTTAGTGGGGAACACCTGTAGCTGTAGCCTATCATTCCTGCTAGCTCATCAGGCAGAGCAGTTCATGTGTTAACCTCTCTGATAGTAATGGATAATAAGATTGGAAACTCCATTCTAATACTCTTTTCACGGCACTACAGTACACACGATCACTTTAAGCTGCGGAACTGTTTCTGTCGTGATTTACTAAACCTAAATAGTCAAATGCATCAATACACGGTTCCGAATTGAATGACATTTGCTAAAAAACACGAAGAAATGCCGTATCCCTTTAACCATATGTCTTAGAGGGTTTCTGCAGGGAAGCCGGTAGAGAAGACAGAGGGATTAATGTTCAGTGTTTCGAAGTCTCACAGGATCTGGCGGAGGAAACAATATCGTAAATCCTTTAAGACGTGGGATACTTTTCTGAGAGCTCAGGTTTTTCACACAACCACCACGTCATCGTTGGCGGAAAGCAAGGAATGAAACCGTGTTTTAAAGAGAGCTGGAATAACAACACACTATAAAAATCTTTAGTGCATGTTCTTTTTTGGAGCACACCTTCCCAGTGTTGTTTTAATGTGCAATGAACTTTTATTAGTCACGATGTTCTAATGCAGTAGCACACATTTAACAGTGTTAGTCACGTCTGAGATTTCTCTTGTGTTTCTTAAAACTCTCAGTGCTGCAGGCTTCGAGTCAGGTGCAGACACTTGACTGATTCTGGATGAAAACATTGGGATAATTTAACAAAACGATCTGAACTCAAGTTCCCCTTTTCCCAGAGCCTTTGAATGCATCACCCAATGAACGTCCCAAACTTTATTAAAAGCTTACTCGAGTGCTAAAGGTCTTTCGATGTGGTGGAAAGAACCAGAAAAGATATTCTAAATGTTGGTTGGAGTTGCTTCTTGCCGAGGCGAATTTAAATTGGGCTTTTATTTTGAGTTTAGTTTGATTTTACAGAGTTTTTTAAGTTCAGAACATATTTGTAATTCAATGCAAAAACGACATTTTACGCAATTTTTTGTTTGTCTGTCTGGAGTGCAATGCATTCTGGTACATGTAGGCTCCAACAGTTTATCACAAGTTTTCAAAAGATAGTCAGGGGGCAGGCATCACTTTCACTTAGTTAAATGTTACTTTACTTCAAGCTATGCAGTTAGCAAACGGTGCTAATGGCCCGTTTCTTCAGACACAAAGAAACTGATTTTCAAAGCCGTTTTTTTTGTAGTTGCTTCTTCGTGAATTTAAATTTAAAAACTTTTATTATGAAAGGTGTGGAAAATAATAATAAAGCTTGTACCGTTTTGTTCACGCTGGTTTCCACTGAAGTGCTTCCATCTTATTATTTCATTAACTGCAAAAGTGAAGGAGCAATTGGCCATTTTCTGTCTTGGCGCCAGTATCTGGATTGCAATGCATCATGGTACATGTAGTCTTTTATCACAAGTTTTCAACAGATGGTGGCCACCAAATGAAATGTTATTTTGGTTTCAGAACACGTGTTGAATTAGCTCTACAGGAGGAGAAAGTAAGAAGACACGGACACATCGTTTTTTTCCACATGAAACTGAGGTGTTTTTACTGCATTTCAGTAACAGACAGCCTTATTACACGTTGTACTCACAGCGAAGAAGAAGACACATCCTCAAAGTCAGTGAACAAAGTGAGGAGTGGCCTTCAGTCCGCTCAGAAGACGCACTCCAGACTAATGGCAGGCTTTAAAAGCACCCAGTGATGCCTCGGCGGGTCAATACAGCACACACGATGGGTGTAGATGTGATCGACAAAACAGTGGGAGGGTTTCCGACACAGAATCACTGGATGGATGGAGGGCGTGTTTATTCTCCTCTCCAGTGATAGTATTGCAGGGCTTTGGGGGCTGTAACGGGAAAGTAGACCCTCAGGAGGCGAAGGGTCGTCCAACACTTCTACTGATTACTGCTAACGCCAGTTTTGTCCACATGAAAACCGGTTCTGCGTTACTCGTGGGGATATGATTCTCTCGCAGGTCACGCATCCGTATCGATGGATGAACTGTTTTTTTTTATCTTAATGTCAGCGTACAAAGGTAAGCTGGGTGACTATATATGAAGACAACAACTACAACTTTCACAGCACTGGCATTGGTTAATTTTAAATACAGTACTCAAGCATTGTTAGATTAATAAAAAGAATTTAAAAAAACGGAAACGTAATACCCCCGGAAAATAAGCTACTGTACGCGAGTTGGTTTCTCCTCGTAGGTTCCTCTGTGTCTCAATGGCATGACGTACATATTCGTGTTTAACCACACCACAATACAGTAATCCAAAG
This sequence comes from Chaenocephalus aceratus, assembly GCA_023974075.1. Classification (NCBI taxonomy): domain Eukaryota; kingdom Metazoa; phylum Chordata; class Actinopteri; order Perciformes; family Channichthyidae; genus Chaenocephalus; species Chaenocephalus aceratus. The sequence continues at coordinate 27,995 of JAMFTG010000120.1, read as the reverse complement.
GGTCCCTGCAGGGCCTCCCTCTGGACTTCATACAGTACCATGCATCTCTCGCATGAGTTTCATTTTGAATTTAGAAATCATCGATAAACGTGTTAACATAGCGTTGTCTTCACATAGACTCTGTAATAATGTGTTTTAGTCGTCGTCTCGTCTCGGTGCGCATCCACCCTATTGCATGTTGAAAGGTTTTTGCAGGATACAGTGGCGATCGTGGGGGAAGGGGGGGGGTCGTGGGTTATGGGGTGTCGAGGGGGGGTTTCAGCTCCTAGACGACAGCCTGTGAATCCGTGCAGACCTGAGTGGTGGTGCCTGAGTTAGTCTGTTTAATGTCCGTCCTCCCGCACACACACCTCACTGCTCTGAAACACACACACACACACACACAACAATAATAAGTATAATAAATAAACAAAGGACGGCAGAATGTCTGAGAAGGGCAGCCATGATGTGGATAGTTATTTATTTAAAGAGATGGGTTATTTTATTCGATAAATAAATTGTACTTACTTTGTTTTTTACTTACTATATTATATGTCTATTTATTTATACAATCTTCCATAATTAATTATTAAAAAGGTGTTGACCGCATAGTGCAATGAAGAGACGGTCGGGAGAAGTTAACAGCTCGGGTTAAAGTGGAATCGCTGCCGTATTAAGCGACTTAAATGAAGTTATTATAACGTTCGTCTCTCCGAAGAGAACGCCGAAGGAAATACTGCCTACACGTTTTTCCCAGGACACGGTGAAAAGACTCCAGAAATGTTTGACAGCGATTTCCTTCTCAGTTTCCAAAAGAAACCGCAGCCTTTCCTCCTTCCTTCCCGATGTGAGAGTGTGTGTGTGTGTGTGTGTGTGTGTGTGTGTGTGTGTGTGTGTGATGGAGAAAGCCTCTCTCTGATAGCCATCATGCAAAGAACTGACACCGAGGGGAGAGCAGAGCATGTAAATATGAACGCCTACTGGGAGGGGAAATGTCGAGCGGAAATGTCGGACGTGTGTGTGTGTGTGTGTGTGTGTGTGTGTGATGATGGGGCAGCCTGCAGCGCTGAGGATTTGCAAAATGCCAGATTGGCACACACACATCTGTCTCTCTGATTGGCTGTGTTTTCCGTGAGAAGTGTACCTCACTGAGGGAAGGTTTTAAGTGTCTAAATGCTAAGGAAAGGAGCTTCAATGCTTCCTTTCCTAGCTCCTTAAGCATCGGGAACACTGGAAAGGAAGGGAGAAAAGGATTCCTCGTGGCAGCAGCACGATTTGATTAATTAAAACATCCTTCTTAATTGGTTTGATTACATTTCGCACAGGAATCCTAACTCTACACAGCTTTGAGACTCAAGCAGTGTTTTAAATCTAGCTGCTTAAATCCAACATGTCACGTGTCGTGGTTTTTCAGTGTGTGTGTGTGTGTGTGTGTGTTGACACGGTGCTCCTACCGTACCTTGATGGCTCCGTCCACCGGGTCCAACCCCTGCTCCGACAGCTGTTTCAAGGCACTTAGAGCCGCCTGAGAAGAGAGGGAGCAACAGATGGCGGAGGGAGGAGAGTGAGTGTCACCCTTCAGCTGCTTTTCAAAAACACTTACTCTGGGAAACCCGATGCCAGCGGGACGCTTTCCCTCCGCCCCGTGTTGTCTTTGGCTCCCCGGCGCCGACTGTTTATCTTTCGTTATTGGGTTAACATTTCCACTTTATGTTTCTCCTGCATTTCCCTGCCCTCAGCCCGTGAGTGACATCTGTGAATATCCCAGCTAAACAAATAGCAGCAGGTCCATAAATCATACAGGTAACACGACACGCAGAATCGCCGGGGTAACCCGCTGAGCGAGGGAAGATAAACAAGGGAAGTGTTAATGGCGTAATGAGGCTTCTCCGACTTCACGTAGGAGGATTACTGAAGTGCCGACTGGCTGACCATCATCGAAAGGCATGTTTGCACGTATCCAAAATATAACATGACACCATATAGCAAAACCTGTTTTACATATCACACGTCTGTCAGAATATGCCGTCATTGTTATTGGGCAGCTGGTATAACAATATCTTATTTGCACATAATGTAGTGAATGATAGAAATGCCAAAAGTATGTGCAAGCTGCTCGTTAAAATACACCAGCGTGTAATGGTACATGGACTGTACTTATATAGCGCTTTATCCGTCTTTCAGACCCCTCAAAGCGCTTTACATACTACATGTCGTTCACCGTTCATACTGAGCAGTACCTCTAGGACCTAACATTCACACGCCGTTGGCCATCGGGAGCAACTCAGGGTTCAGTATCTCGCCCAAGGATACATCGACATGTTGGCTGCACGGGCTGGGATCGAACCCACAGCCTTCTGGTGGAAAGACGACCGCACTCCCTCGCAGCCACAGTCAGCAATGTACCTAATGCACATTTAATTCCTATTACACTCGATCTGTGGATCAGATGTGAAGCTTTCTGAGCGGAAGTCACACCTTCAGCCTCAAAGTATCTGGACATTTGGATTTGCTCCACATTTAGTTCCTAATCCCAACGAGCCATGACATTTAAAAACTCAAAGACATCCATTAAGAAGCAACGTGAAGTGTATTTGCCTTTATTTAACTACAAATAATACACGTTATCAGGAAGTAAAACCTGTTCTGCGAGTACGCTGAAGTCAACATATGACGGCAAGGGTTATTATAAAGTGAATAACAGAAAATCTAAATTGCATGTCGTCAGTTCTGGAAATGTTTTAATACTTAAATGGATGCAAGCAGCTATAAAGACATTAGGAATATTCTCGGTCCATTACTTTCATTTTGGCCAGGGACTGAAGCTGGACATGCACCGATTTGCATATTCAACACCTCAAGTAAGCATTTTGCAGCATTAGCAGGCATACGTTAATGTGTTAGTGTGTAAGATCTACATCTGGTCCAAAGTGTGGCTCTGGTCGGCCCGAATGATATGTACTTAAAACTCTAAAGCCATAAGCAAGCAGGCTTATCCTGTGAGGTCAGATGCATTCTGTTATCGTCTGTTCAACTATTTCAAACTTTCTTGTATTTTCACTTCATTCCTGCACAAACAGTTGTTTGGCAGTTGGTAAAAATGCCCCATAAATAGTTCAAATGTTGTCGGTTTGTCACATTCAGCAACGTTAAAATGATAACGTACATTTATTTAGTATTATACTGAATGTGTGGATGAGAAGTGAAGCTTTCACTTTTAAGCCTCAACTATTCACTCTCGCTTTGTGCCAGCTCTCCTTCAGAGTCGCCATGATGTCACTTCCTTCCTGCTATCATAATAACGCTGCATGAGTGTGTGAGGCCTCCCCACACACACACACACACACACACACGCCGAGGTGTTTCTCTGACATCTTCCTGACGCTTTGTGATTGTAGCGCTGTCGCTGCAGAGTGTCGGGCGAGTCGTGCGGTGAGGAGAAACCATCGCCACCAGACACACAATCCAACAATTCATGTCACGAGCAGAAACACTCGAGGGCTGCTTCAAGAGGAGAGGGGCAGCACGGCGCTGATCCTCTCCAGGCTGCACACATCGGAGATTAGCTCCAGATGTTCGCCCTGTCACTGTTAAAACCGTCACGAGCGCCCATTTGCATTTAGCGTCTGCTCAGCATCTGGAATCGAGCGACAATCAGGGCCAAAACTAATCATTGTTTCCATTTCAGATTCACTTCTCGCCGTCAGAATGTCACTAGATGGTGAAAAGCTGAGCCTCGTTTTCTTAATTTGGACAAAATAAATGTTTCTTCCACTTCTCACTCACTCATGATTCACGAATGACCTCTATTGTTATATAAAAATAACTAAATCTAATTGTGTGAAGGCTGCACGCACTGGTCATCTCTGTGTGGAGATTAGCTCCAGATGTTCACCCTAAACCACCACGAGCGACCATTTGCATTTAGTGTCTGTCCGTGTGATAATCAGGGCCAAAACTAATCCCTTCTTCCATTTTAGATTCAGCTTTTGACCTTTAAAAAAAAAGTGGTTAAATAGTTAAAAGTGTGAGAAACATCCATGAGGGATCATTGTTGTGATATAGTAGGAACTAAATCTGGTGTTGAGTGATACTCAGGGCTGCAACGAACACTTTCCCCATTTTGGAATCATCTTTTTGCCGTAAAAATGTCATAAAATAGTGAAAACTGAGCTTAAATCTCCCACTTCTCCCTCATGAATAATCCCTATTGTTTTTTTATTGAGTCAGGCACAATGACTTTACATTTATACAGTCAATATTTTTATTTATTTTTCCCCTTTCCCTCCCTCCCGTCCTAGCTAGTAAAATAAATAACTAACTAAATAAATAAGATAGATAGCTGTATAGGTAATATAGAAGATAATATTAAAAGAAAATGTATAGATAAGGGAATAAAGAATAGTAACAGTAATACTTGTACCCATATACTCATATGTATACCCACATGTACACACATACACGTACCTACCTACATACATACATGTATACAAAGACGGAACAAATAATAATCCCTATTGTAATATAAAAAGGACTAAATCTAGTATTGTGTTCAAATCAGGGCGGCAACTAAAACAAATCTCCATTATCGATTGATTATTTGCGAAAAAAAATGTAGTCAAAAAGTGGAACATGTCCACATTCTTACCTTAAGAAACATCAGTTTAATATATATTGTTTAAATAATATAACAATGAATAAAAGGGTATTTTGAATTGGTTTTCTGTTTTCACATTTGATATCTTATCCACTAATAATTGATTGATTTAAACGTCCATCAACATCCATTTCGATATTTGATCAAATACTGCAGGACGAAACCCTCGGACAGAGACGTCTCCGTGTGACTAACGGCGTGTGTTCAGATTGATGTGCAGGAAAAACATCCATCAGGCTTTAATGCTGAAAAATATGAATCCCTCCGCATGGCGTCTCGATGTGTCTCCGAGGAATGCACCATCACCTGCGTGCTAACGTCCGAAAATCATTTTCAAAGTGTTTAACTTCAGATTATGAGTAACATAAACCAGGAGTCGTAATTTACGAGCGACAGGTGCAAGGGTCAAAGTCTGGTTTGTATCCATCAAATGTAGAAAAACAAAGCGCACAGGTAGTGAGAAATGTGCAACAATATGGAGCGCCCGGTTTGAAAAACGAGGATAATGTCGGGATAAAACCCAAAAAGCTTTTCTCCAGAGACTCAGAGATCACCCCGTAAGCCCCGAGCAGACAATTTATGATGCAATGAGCTTCTTCTTCCCGTGAAGATCTGACAGTTCGGAGATTTAGAGCCCGGATATACTCACGGAGCTTTCAGGCGACATCCCTTTACAACATGACGTCTGAAGGAATGCTTTCACTGTTAATCACCACAAGTCATATGAGGGGATAAAAACGTGTTTTATACGTCTGCATCTGACCACACGGCGGAAAAAAGTATTTAAGATACGAACGGAAACCTCAGATCAATCTCCATTTCCCCCCGTGACCAATACATTGTAACCACGACGACCTCCCGCGTGAGTACCTTTTGTTTGTTGTATTTATTCGGTTGGGGATCCTTTCTCTCCCTGAGTCAATAGCTCCAGCCCATCTGTTGGAGGGGTGTTGGGGGTATTGGCTGGAGATAAACAGCCATAAATCTCCACGGTGATATACGACAGGCAGCTCGCTGAAGAGCTCAAGACAAATACTGAGGCTATCTGTGGGAATGGCAGCCAGCGAAATCATTATTTTTCTAATGAGATAAGTCGGGTATCGTTAGAGGCCGCCGCTACACCGTCAACACCAGGGGAGTGTGTTTAGTCTGAGGGCCGAGACACGCGAGGTGGAGGTGTTCAATCTCTGTCAGGGACAAAGAGAGGAAGGAGGCGAGTGGAGAGGACGCTGAGCCGCAGGGTTATGAAACCAATGCTTAGATCTTATAAACATGGACCACAATAATCATTTCTTCCATTTTAGATTCATCTTTTGGCTTAAATATGTTTTAAAATAGTGAAAACTGTGAGGAAGATTCATTGTTGTGATATCGTAAGAACTAAATCTGGTATCGAGTGATTATCAATATTCTTTTTAAATTTTCGATACATTTTTTTAGCCTTCAAATTTGCTTGATTTTCTTAATTTGGAGAAACATCGTTTAAATATAGATTTATTGCAGCCTAGTCAGTTATAAAATCAACGCTAAAGATCTTATACAAAAGGACACCAAGAGCTCTACCTAATCTCAGGGTTGGGTTTAAGCTAAAAACGTGATTTCTTTCCACATCTCAAAGCTCGTCGTAATCCAATTAGAAATGTAGCCGTGAGCACCGCTAACCGTTTAAATATCGCCGTAGTAAAACACAACAGTCTTTACTGCAAGGTAGTCATTGCCCAACAAGCACTTCAGACCGAGCTTAAAGGCAGCTTAATTAGCACAAAAGAAACAGTGCCTCATTCACTTCAATGAGACGACTGCATCGGCACAGCAGGGGGCTCCACAGGGGGGCTCCACGAACAAAATGCAAGCTTGTTTGAGCACACGAACCCCGCATTTTGCCCCGAAACAAATCATCGGGAAGTGCAATTACGAAACGCCGTGTTCTCTAGCAATCCGAGCAGTATCATCTTCCTCATCACTCCCTCCTCACCTTCATCCTTTCCTCGCCTCCTCTTCAGATAACAACCCGGCGCTCTCCATCAATCCAGGGGCAACCTGAAGCCCCACGGACTCTCGACAGATCCATCCATCCATCTGTCTTGAGTTCAAAGACCTCGGACGGACGGACGCTCTGAGTTTCTGACGCGGAGTGACACGAGCGGATCATTTCTCCGCGCCTGCTGCGGTCTTAATGGCTTCGGCAACAGAAGGTTCACTTCCATCAGCGTCTTGACCAAACAAAGAGTCCCCCAGGAGTCCTGATGGATCGCTGGACCAAGGGAAGCACGGGTTTTGGGAATGGTGACAGTAGAGGAAAAATGAAATGCTTGGTGGGAAAGGAAGCAGAAGGAGAAGCTTCAATCCCTTCTCCATCACTTCAAAGACACCAGGGAGGTCCTCCATGACGTGGAGACCACCAGCTCATCGGCCACCCTCTTTTTTAGATTAGCAACCCCCAATTAAAATGTTCTTATAGTCTTTATATTGTTTTATTTATTTTATAGGTCTTACTGATATGTTTTCGAAGTTTTATAGGTTTTTTATTATATTTAAGCAATCGACGACAGGCCGTGGTATACGCCCGGGGTTGTGGGTCGACAACCCCCTTAGCTGCATGCATGCATGTAGTTTGCTTTTCAGCCCAACTGTATACAGTTAAATCGCCCGGACTTCTTTCTGCACTTGTGAGCGTCCTTAGCAACGGTCATCAAGTCCTCGCTGCACATTATCCCTTACATCAGGGGTGTCAAACTAAATGTATTCGCGGGCCACATCACAATTATGGTTGCACTCAAAGGGCCGGTTGTGACTTTAGGACTATATAAATTATAATATATATAAATAATGTATTATAATACATAATTTCCTCTGCATTGAATTATTATCGGATAGGGTAATAACTTCATAATTAACTACGTCTGAAAGCAGAAGTCTAGGGCAAATAATTGTAAGTCTCTTCAGTGAGCATGTCACAAAACAAGATGCATTGTGGGACATGTAGGCTACTTTATGGGCACGTAAAGTGACATGTAACCATATAATAAACTTATTATATTCTTTGCATGCGGGCCACATTAAATGAAGTCGCGGGCCGGATTTGGCCCCCGGGACTTGAGTTTGACACCCCTGCCTTACATGCTTCCATCTTAAGCTTTGTTAGTCAGTTAGTTTCGTAACGGACGTGATGTAACAGCTGTAGCTTTTTCTCAGACGCGGAGGGATACTGACTTAAAAGTAACTACAATTCTACCCGTGGATACGCTCATTATATCACGGCTAAGAACCAATCAAATTGCTTGATTTGACTTGTCCGCTTTATAGTGTTGCCTTGTGTCTTATCTGTCAGAGAGAAACCATTATTTATTTGTGTTATCATACCTTTGACCTCCTGGTGTCTCTCAACCTGATCACATGTTATATTTTGCTGCATGGACCTTTTAAAGTTCTGAACGAATAATCTGAGGGGAGTTTCTTGTTGTTTATTTCTAACTTGTGTCATTCTGTAAAGCGCTTTGAGCTGCACGTGTTGAATGAAAAGTGCTATATAAATAACGCTTTATTGTTATTATTATCAGACCTCCACTTCTCCATTTTTTACATCACTGAATAGTCTTAATAGTCTTTTCTCCAGCTTCAGAGTCCAGAAGAACTCCTTTCTCCAGCTTGAGAGTCCAGAAGAACTCCTTCTCCAGCTTGAGAGTCCAGAAGAACTTTTCTCCAGCTTTAGAGTCCAGAAGAACTCCCTTCTCCAGCTTGAGAGTCCAGAAGAACTTCTTTCTCCAGCTTTAGAGTCCAGAAGAACTCCTTTCTCCAGCTTGAGAGTCCAGAAGAACTTCTTTCTCCAGCTTTAGAGTCCAGAAGAACTCCTTTCTCCAGCTTGAGAGTCCAGAAGAACTTCTTTCTCCAGCTTGAGAGTCCAGAAGAACTCCTTCTCCAGCTTGAGAGTCCAGAAGAACTTCTTTCTCCAGCTTGAGAGTCCAGAAGAACTCCTTTCTCCAGCTTGAGAGTCCAGAAGAACTCCTTTCTCCTGTTTGAGAGTCCAGAAGAACTCCTTTCTCCAGCTTGAGAGTCCAGAAGAACTTTTCTCCTGCTTGAGAGTCCAGAAGAACTTCCTTCTCCAGCTTGAGAGTCCAGAAGAACTCCTTTCTCCAGCTTGAGGTCCAGAAGAACTTCCTTCTCCTGCTTGAGAGTCCAGAAGAACTCCTTTCTCCAGCTTGAGAGTCCAGAAGAACTCTTTCTCCTGCTTGAGAGTCCAGAAGAACTCCTTTCTCCAGCTTGAGAGTCCAGAAGAACTCCTTTCTCCTGCTTGAGAGTCCAGAAGAACTCCTTTCTCCAGCTTGAGAGTCCAGAAGAACTTTTCTCCTGCTTGAGAGTCCAGAAGAACTTCCTTCTCCTGCTTGAGAGTCCAGAAGAACTCCTTTCTCCAGCTTGAGAGTCCAGAAGAACTTCTTTCTCCAGCTCGAGAGTCCAGAAGAACTTCTTTCTCCAGCTTAGAGTCCAGAAGAACTCCTTTCTCCAGCTTGAGAGTCCAGAAGAACTTCTTTCTCCAGCTTGAGAGTCCAGAAGAACTCCCTTCTCCAGCTTGAGAGTCCAGAAGAACTTCTTTCTCCAGCTTGAGAGTCCAGAAGAACTCCTTTCTCCAGCTTGAGAGTCCAGAAGAACTCCTTTATCCAGCTTTAGAGTCAGAAGAACTCCTTTCTCCAGCTTGAGAGTCCAGAAGAACTCTTTCTCCTGCTTGAGAGTCCAGAAGAACTTCCTTCTCCAGCTGAGAGTCCAGAAGAACCCCTTCTCCTGCTTGAGAGTCCAGAAGAACTCCTTTCTCCAGCTTGAGAGTCCAGAAGAACTCCTTTCTCCAGCTTGAGAGTCCAGAAGAACTCCTTTCTCCAGCTTGAGAGTCCAGAAGAACTCCTTTCTCCAGCTTGAGAGTCCAGAAGAACTCCCTTCTCCAGCTTGAGAGTCCAGAAGAACTTCTTTCTCCAGTTTGAGAGTCCAGAAGAACTCCTTTCTCCAGCTTGAGAGTCCAGAAGAACTTCTTTCTGCAGCTTGAGAGTCCAGAAGAACTCCTTTCTCCAGCTTGAGAGTCCAGAAGAACTCCTTTCTCCAGCTTGAGAGTCCAGAAGAACTTCTTTCTGCAGCTTGAGAGTCCAGAAGAACTCCTTTCTCCAGCTTGAGAGTCCAGAAGAACTCCTTTCTCCAGTTTGAGAGTCCAGAAGAACTCCTTTCTCCAGCTTGAGAGTCCAGAAGAAGTTCTTTCTCCAGCTTGAGAGTCCAGAAGAACTCTTTTCTCCAGTTTGAGAGTCCAGAAGAACTCCTTTCTCTAGTTTGAGAGTCCATAAGAACTTCCTTCTCCAGCTTGAGAGTCCAGAAGAACTCCTTTCTCCAGCTTGAGAGTCCAGAAGAACTTCCTTCTCCAGCTTGAGAGTCCAGAAGAACTCATTTCTCCAGCTTGAGAGTCCAGAAGAACTCCTTTCTCCAGCTTGAGAGTCCAGAAGAACTCCTTTCTCCAGCTTGAGAGTCCAGAAGAACTCCTTTCTCCAACTTGAGAGTCCAGAAGAACTTCCTTCTCCAGCTTGAGAGTCCAGAAGAACTCCTTTATCCAGCTTGAGAGTCCAGAAGAACTCCCTTCTCCAACTTGAGAGTCCAGAAGAACTCCCTTCTCCAGCTTGTGAGTCCAGAAGAACTCCCTTCTCCAACTTGAGAGTCCAGAAGAACTTTTCTCCAGCTTGAGAGTAGAAGAAGCCCAGAGAGTCCAGAAGAACTCCCTTCTCCAGCTTGAGAGTCTAGAAGAACTCCTTTATCCAGCTTGAGAGTCCAGAAGAACTCCTTTATCCAGCTTGAGAGTCCAGAAGAACTCCCTTCTCCAACTTGAGAGTCCAGAAGAACTCCTTCTCCAGCTTGTGAGTCCAGAAGAACTCCTTCTCCAACTTGAGAGTCCAGAAGAACTCTTTTCTCCAGCTTGAGAGTCTAAGAACTCCTTTCTCCAGCTTGAGAGTCCAGAAGAACTCCTTTCTCCAGCTTGAGAGTCCAGAAGAACTCTTTTCTCCAGCTTGAGAGTCTAAGAACTCTTTTCTCCAGCTTGAGAGTCCAGAAGAACTACTCCCTTCTCCAGCTTGAGAGTCCAGAAGAACTCCCTTCTCCAACTTGAGAGTCCAGAAGAACTCTTTTCTCCAGCTTGAGAGTCTAAGAACTCTTTTCTCCAGCTTGAGAGTCCAGAAGAACTCCCTTCTCCAGCTTGAGAGTCCAGAAGAACTCTTTTCTCCAGCTTGAGAGTCTAAGAACTCCTTTCTCCAGCTTGAGAGTCCAGAAGAACTTCTTTCTCCAGCTTGAGAGTCCAGAAGAACTCCTTTCTCCAACTTGAGAGTCCAGAAGAACTCCTTTCTCCAGCTTGAGAGTCCAGAAGAACTCCCTTCTCCAGCTTGAGAGTCCAGAAGAACTTCTTTCTCCAGCTTGAGAGTCCAGAAGAACTCCTTTCTCCAGCTTGAGAGTCCAGAGAACTCCTTTCTCCAGCTTGAGAGTCCAGAAGAACTCCCTTCTCCAGCTTGAGAGTCCAGAAGAACTCCCTTCTCCAGCTTGAGAGTCCAGAAGAACTCCTTTCTCCAGCTTGAGAGTCCAGAAGAACTCCTTTCTCCAGCTTGAGAGTCCAGAAGAACTCCTTTCTCCAGCTTGAGAGTCCAGAAGAACTCCTTTCTCCAACTTGAGAGTCCAGAATAACTTCTTTCTCCAGCTTGAGAGTCCAGAAGAACTCCTTTCTCCAGCTTGAGAGTCCAGAAGAACTCCTTTCTCCAGCTTGAGAGTCCAGAAGAACTTCTTTCTGCAGCTTGAGAGTCCAGAAGAACTCCTTTCTCCAGCTTGAGAGTCCAGAAGAACTTCTTTCTCCAGCTTGAGAGTCCAGAAGAACTCTTTTCTCCAGCTTGAGAGTCCAGAAGAACTCCTTTCTCCAGTTTGAGAGTCCAGAAGAACTCCTTTCTCCAGCTTGAGAGTCCAGAAGAACTCATTTCTCCAGCTTGAGAGTCCAGAAGAACTCCTTTCTCCAGCTTGAGAGTCCAGAAGAACTCCTTTCTCCAGCTTGAGAGTCCAGAAGAACTCCTTTCTCCAGCTTGAGAGTCCAGAAGAACTCCTTTCTCCAACTTGAGAGTCCAGAAGAACTTCCTTCTCCAGCTTGAGAGTCCAGAAGAACTCCTTTATCCAGCTTGAGAGTCCAGAAGAACTCCCTTCTCCAACTTGAGAGTCCAGAAGAACTCCCTTCTCCAGCTTGTGAGTCCAGAAGAACTCCCTTCTCCAACTTGAGAGTCCAGAAGAACTCTTTTCTCCAGCTTGAGAGTCTAAGAACTCTTTTCTCCAGCTTGAGAGTCCAGAAGAACTCCCTTCTCCAGCTTGAGAGTCCAGAAGAACTCCCTTCTCCAACTTGAGAGTCCAGAAGAACTCTTTTCTCCAGCTTGAGAGTCTAAGAACTCTTTTCTCCAGCTTGAGAGTCCAGAAGAACTCCTTTCTCCAGCTTGAGAGTCCAGAAGAACTCCCTTCTCCAGCTTGAGAGTCCAGAAGAACTCCTTTCTCCAGCTTGAGAGTCCAGAAGAACTCCTTTCTCCAGCTTGAGAGTCCAGAAGAACTCCTTTCTCCAACTTGAGAGTCCAGAAGAACTTCTTTCTCCAGCTTGAGAGTCCAGAAGAACTCCTTTCTCCAGCTTGAGAGTCCAGAAGAACTCCTTTCTCCAGCTTGAGAGTCCAGAAGAACTCCTTTCTCCAGCTTGAGAGTCCAGAAGAACTCCTTTCTCCAACTTGAGAGTCCAGAAGAACTTCTTTCTCCAGCTTGAGAGTCCAGAAGAACTCCTTTCTCCAGCTTGAGAGTCCAGAAGAACTCCTTTCTCCAGCTTGAGAGTCCAGAAGAACTCCTTTCTCCAACTTGAGAGTCCAGAAGAACTTCTTTCTCCAGCTTGAGAGTCCAGAAGAACTCCTTTCTCTAGCTTGAGAGTCCAGAAGAACTCCTTTCTAATCTTAAATCCAGGCCAAGAGCATCAGCAGGAGATTCCACATCTTCCCTTCGATCCTGATGCATGTGTTTGGATGTCTGCATTATCTACGAGAGGGTGGTTTCTTCTCCATTTGACAACTTTATCTGATTGGTTGTGGAAGAAGTGGATTTCTAAAGGCCCGGACACACTAAGCCGATCTTGGCCGACGATGAGCGTCGACACGCCCTACTCAGATCGGTGTGTCCCGCACCGTCGTGTCTTTTCAGCCGCGCCGACACCTTTTCTGCCGAAAACCCACCGATTCAAAATGTCAAATCGTGGGCAGTCGGCCAAAGGCTGTCGGCGAAAATAAATCACTCTGATTGGCTGTTCAGCTAGCGAATCAGTGCACGAGAAGCGAAACGGAAGTGAGGGACCCAAACAAACGATTAAGAAAGCAAATGTGAGATTTCATTTTACTCCAGCTCTCGACTCAGGTTCGGGAAAGCCCCGTGAGCTTCTCGCTGTAGAGGGAAAATGGAACGCTATTTGTTGTTTGTTTACGTCACAGTCTGTTCTTCTTCTCTCGGTTATCACACAGTCTGTCTTCCGGTTGTTGAGTCTTTTGAATGACGAATACACACTACCGCCGCCTGCTGGTAGGGAGAGTTATTGCCACTCACGCAGGCGCAGTTCGTACGTGCTTCTTGGCCGTCGGCTGAAGTCTTTGCGGTGTGTTCCAGTGCGACACATGGCCGAGACGCAGAGACGCGAGGCGACGCAACGGTCGGGGTTCGTCTGTGTCAGTTCTTTGGTGTCAGCTTGGTGTATCCGGGCCTTAACCCTGAGCACGTCCCCACTTCATCTCTGATCAACACCTATCATTGTTTAACCAACACTTCCACAACAGTTTCTTCTCAGAACTCGAGACAAAGACGCTGGGTTTGGATTGGCCGTGTGTGGCGGAAGTTCTTGATATTAACTATAGTCAAAGAGATGTCTTTCTGGTTCTTTAGGCAAACAACATGAAGAGCAATGTCTCCACAGCTGAGTGCAACTACTCAAATTGAAGAGAGAGCTTTTATACAGTTACAGGGTCGATGCAGGAATCCTGAAGTCGCATGTACGTCCTTTTAAGACCTTTTTTAAGACGCTTTCCATACATTTTAAGCCACTTCGAGTTCTAACCGGTTACCTTGGCGACACACTTCACCTCACATTGACTATATACAGTATTGATTGTCCTTCCTCCTTATCTTCCAACCGTTTGGACGCAGACTTGCATTTCCCCATAACGATGTTGCTTAACAACCGGCGTAAACGGAGCTTCGCGCTATCAAGCAGTGAGCGTGCGATGTCCTGTTCAGATGACGTCAAACCCAACGGGATGCCATCGATAAACTACACAGAATCACACGACACACCTACGCCATGACTACATTCAGGCAGACTGTAGAACACAACCTCTTTGGGCCATTTATATACTTATTGAAAACAAGATACAAAATGTACTTTGAATACTTTAAGACCCCGTGGAGCCCCTGAGTTACGATGAATACATGCTTATCATGAGACAACTGACCCTATCAGAGTACAATACCCCTTACTCTATCAACCAGAACTTCTCCCTTTTGTGCCCTCCCGGATTGAACAATTCCCATTCATCCTCTTCTCATCCTGCACCGGCTGTCCGGTCTTACTCATGCTCCGAAGAGTCCGATTAACGTCTGTTTGGGAGGAGGATGCAGGACGGCTGCTGGAGAGGATGATCTAAGGGCCTTCCAGCAGACTAAACAATGAGCAGAGTGGATTTCAAACGGGGAGTTTTACAGTCCTGGGAAGTGGGGGGGGGAAAATGAGCGCGCTGTTGTCGGAGATATATTGTTCTGCAGAGGTTCTGTTTTCAAAAGGCCGGAAACACGAGACGGTCGGGAGGAGAAAGCCCTGCCGTCTTTTGTCCGGTTAACCCCGTCACTATCACGTCTTCTATTGCAGGTCTTCTCTCCTCCTTTTATCCTTCTGTCGTCTCCTCTCGAGCTCCTTCTCTTCCCCTTGGCTTTCATTTCCTCTAAATTCTTTTATTTCCCTCCTGTCCACATCAAAACTCTGGCAGCGGATCACTTGAATACTCCCGTGAACACCTGTGTGTGCACAGAGCTGGCACTGTATTTGTTAATGCCGTGCGATATGTACATGGATTCTTGAGTAACTACAGAGAAAGATGTATTGAGATCCTCTCACTAAATCTCTTCCTCACTCTCTCTCCAGATTCCACATCCTCTTCCACATCAGAGGCGTTGATAAAAGAGTCAGTGTCTCCTGACATGTCGTTAATTCTTTTGAAGTCCGGCTTCATACGCAGCAACTGTGAGTGTTGTACGGCTAAATAGACGTTTCTAGGAGCGACGATCCAGCAGCTTACGGGAAGATTCAAGGCTTTCTAAATCCCACTTTGAATTCGACGTAAGGCTTTTTTTTAACGCAGTATCCACATCTGGGAAATGCAAGATGTGTTGGTGATACATTAAAAGTGTTACCAGCTTTTATTTGACCATGCAGCATTTATGAACAGCTTTGCATTTTTTAAACTTCTGTAAAACATTAATTTTAATGCAATTACCTGCTTTTTTATTTAACTCTATCAAATTAACAATATACAGTACGAGTTACTGTTGCCTGTATCCCCATAAGGGTGAGTAATGCAAGAGGTATCTGGTAATATAAAACACGTACAAAATACATTTGAATAACCCCTAGTTTACAATTTGGAAAAAGTAACTAATTGCAATTGACATTATTCTCATAATCATTGAGACATATTAAACTGAACGTGATGGGATGGGATACTATAAGATGTTTAGTTACACAATTTCTCGGCTAAGATATTCCTGAAGCTTTATTCAAATGTTATTCTAAAAGTATGTTGCGATTTTAATATTAATTTGATTATTTGTGCAGCGATAACTGGATGTATTATCTTTCAAAGAATTGCAAAGTTCATCTATTTAATTTCTCCATGCGGCTTCACTATGACGATCTGAATTCCTGTGTGTGTGTGGTGTGTGTGAGATGAGGGGCTCCCCGGGGGGGCCTTCGCTGACATGGGAAGCCATAAATAAGAGCGCCATGTCATGCGTCATTTGGGGGTCTGCTTTACCCCCCCTCCCCCTCCCCCTCCCCACCATCGAGCCGCCGAGCATGGCACCTCCTAGGGGCGTAAATCCAAAACATCTGGGCAGAGGGCGAAGGCAGAAGGAACCTCCAGAACACCAGACGGACTGTCAGAAAACACTCGGGAGGAAAAGCAGATCCCGCCCGAAGGCCTCTAAGATAACACGGAGCTGCAATCACACTCAGACAGAAACACGCAGTTATTTCAGATGCATAACGTCACCGCCGTGGGACTAACGCAAAGGAGAGCAAGATGTCGGCTCCATCGTCTGGGTGTAAGCAATACAGAATGCGTTGCACTCAAATGAAGACCTACTGGAATAAGAACATTTTAGGTGTCAAAGACTTCACTGGTTATTCATTCGTATTTTTTCATTTTCGTATTTCTTCTGCCCGCCTGATCGCCACGGGGTCACGAGCCTTCAGCCACTCTGCCCCCCGTCTCTCTCCCACAAGACATCCGCAATATGGACTCGCTCCCAGCCTTCAGATCCAGCCTGAAAACACGCCTTTTTAAACTGGCGTATTCCATTTCCTAATCTCTGCTCAACTGATTTTAAGTCTCTGTTTTTTAAGTATTTTTTAAGTCTTGTATTACTGTGTGCTCTTCTTTGATTATGCTCTGTACGGTGTCCTTGAGAGCTTTGAAAGGCGCCCATAAATAAAATGCATTATTATTATTATTTATTTTATTGCAAACTTTTCCTTTAAATGTATACGTTTATATAATTATTTATTCAATTTTTATTTGATTTCGGTTTTAAAATAGAGCAACCCCTAAATATTCTTCAACATATGAGTTGAAAACATGCATTATGAATTACTTTGAAAGAAAATATGAACGGTTTTTTAATATGTGTATTAACATTTATTATATTTATACAACTGGAAGATATTTGAACCAAGGATAAGGATATTATGAATAAATAAAGAAAGGGGTTTTAAATGTATTTTTAAAGATAGGTCGAGCAAAGTTGAAACTAGTGCGATGACACATGCATCGACGTTAAGAGGAGGAAGCATGACACTTCAAACTTTCAATGTTTACATTTAAAAGGAATTTCTGTTGGGTGTGGTCGATGACAAAATAATTTGCTTCATCTTCATCACTGTGATGCTGCGTTTCCATTGGTTACTCAGCCAGTAACTTGATTATAATTGGTACGTTTTTTGGAAGCATTCTGCAGAAGTTTAGACTTTCAAAATACTTTTCTTTTTAACACAATGTACAATTTAATACCCGTTTTTACTTTGTGTCGATACTGGCCGAAGTGCGACGGAAAATCTGTGTCCTATGAATACAAATAAGTCCATGGATTATAGACTTTCGTGAACTACATCGAGACAAATAGAAGGATGCAATATCATACCCATTTTGTACGTCTGTAAGAACGAATAAAACAAAAGGGAACTCCCGGCTCTACTCGACTCTATTTGGTTTTATTTATCAAAAGTCGTTGATCGTAACTGGTACTTTTTCAAGTTGAACACTTCTTTAGGACCACGATGTTCAATTTAATACCGTTTTTAATGTTTGTGGTCGCACTGGCAGAAGCACAAAGGAACATGAAGTCAATAGTCCTAAGCTCGACCGATTAAATATCTAAACCCTCTGAAGCTGGAAGGATAGCACCACACGGAATACAATCCCCATTATTACATCTATAAGACGAAATACAACTCGGCCCCGATGTGCTCTATTTTGGTTGATAGTATTTGGTACTTTTTCAGGAAGCATTCTACAGGTTTTCCACAAGTTTAAGACTTTTAAAAAGGACCACAATGTACACTTAATACCCTTTTTAATGTTGTGGTACAAAGGAAAATGAACAGCCTACGAATGTCATAAATGTAATATCTAACTCCTATGAAGCTTGAAGGGTAGCACGACAGCTATCAGACAGATATGTGCAAACTTCATTTCCTATCTTGGTTGGAAATTACATCGTGAATCCGTCCGTAGTGAGGTAGTCAAACAGGTACCGAAAGTGAGAGGAAATGATATGTCAATCGAAATAAGGAGGATGTTTCACAAATAAGTGGAAATGGATGAAAGCGTCAAACGTCGTCGAGCAGAATCCCCCATGTGACTCCGCGCTTTGTCTCCATGAGGTTCCCCCCCGTGACTCAAATCCCCGCCTCTCCGTAATCCCCAACAATTGGACTAAAGTTTCTCCAGAGCGCTTCGGGAAGAGGAGCCGGCCTTCAGGCGCTCGCTCTCTTATCTGCGGCGAGATACTCATCGCTCCCGAGGGGCGGTCTCTTCCCTGCCTCCTGATCTCACTCGGCTTTCCACTCTTCTCTCGGTGTCAGAGATCGACCACATGATCCTTTTAACTGCTCTCTCCCTGCCAATCCTCATTGTGCCGGGTCCAAGAGGAGGCTGGTGCTCTGGCTGCTTCCAAAGTAAAGGAAATACTGTGTGTGTGTGTGTGTGTGTGTGTGTGTGCGGATCCAATGTTAATCACTTTCCTTCTTTTGCATAGCTAACACACTCGTATCAATCCCTAATGAGGACATCAGCGCGATGTCAAAAAGCTTTTTTGGCTGTTATCCGCACTTCCGTTTAAAATTGAAATCCAATTATTTCCGCGTCGCTGAGGAAGAGACGGGACTGAAATATCACCCGTTTTAAAAATGGTCCGGACTGATGAAGCCCCGATGAGTCATCAGAGAAGTCCAACTTTAGTTGAGTCATATTACCTTTTATATATGTCTGTTTTGTTTCAGAATTAGGAGACTGAATATCATAAACTCTGTCTCAATACTTCTGAAGAATAGCCAAAGTCATTATACACGACTAGGAAACATCTAACATCTGTTTAGCTTTACAGAAACACTCGATTTCTGATCTCCGCTGGTTCCATCTTTGTTTCGACGAACTTCCTTCCAATGCAGCAAACTTAACCATCCGTCTAAAAGTCCTCGAAACAATCTCCTCTCCCCAATTCTTACTGGGGTTCAGACACCGCACGGTTATCCGATAAGCGGTTGGTTTTGAAGCGCACTGACCCCTTTGGCCCAACAACGAGAGGGCGGTCAGATCCACAGAGGACTCTTTGCAGGTGGCGAGACGCAGAGAGGAAGACCTCTACATGAAAGGGTTAAGACACAGGGTTATGGGAGAGAGGGGCTAAGTGTCTGACTGTGACAGCCGCCAGCTGCATGCAATAATCCCCCCTCACACACACTCACACACACACAGTCAGCGGTGTGTGTGTGTGTGTGAGAGAGACTTCCGTAACAGGAGAGCAGTCAGACGGCGTTTTACACCTCCTTCCTCCCTGAACTCCTCTCCGTTTAATCACCTCGTCCACGACACGCCTGTAAAACCTCCTGCGCTGTTTTATAATTTCCCCACAAGGCCCGTGACTGTTTCTCATTACCCAGCATGCTCGCTGGGCCTATAAGATGTGCACGGACATTGTACCTTAAAATCTGCAGGAGTGTGTGACGGCAGAGGCGGGGAGTAGTGGAGTACAAATACTTTGTTACTGCACTTAAGTACATTTTTCTGGTATCAGTACTTTACTCCACGACGACTTTTTACTTTCTACTTCTTACATGTTGAACCCAAATACCTGTACTTCTACTTCTCACATGTTGAACTCAAATACCTGTACTTTCTACTTCTCACATGTTGAACTCAAATACCTGTACTTTCTACTTCTTATATGTTGAACCCAAATTACCTGTACTTTCTACTTCTTACATGTTGAACTCAAATACCTGTACTTTCTACTTCTTACATGTTGAACTCAAATACCTGTACTTTCTACTTCTTACATGTTGAACCCAAATACTTGTACTTTCTACTTCTTACATGTGGAACACAAATACCTGTACTTTCTACTTCTTACATGTTGAACTCAAATACCTGTACTTTCTACTTCTCACATGTTGAACTCAAATACCTGTACTTTCTACTTCTTACATGTTGAACTCAAATACCTGTACTTTCTACTTCTTACCTGTTGAACTCAAATACCTGTACTTTCTACTTCTTACATGTTGAACTCAAATACCTGTACTTTCTACTTCTTACATGTTGAACTCAAATACCTGTACTTTCTACTTCTTACATGTTGAACACAAATACCTGTACTTTCTACTTCTTACATGTTGAACACAAATACCTGTACTTTCTACTTCTCTCATGTTGAACCCAAATACCTGTACTTTCTACTTCTCTCACGTTGAACCCAAATACCTGTACTTTCTACTTCTTACATGTTGAACCCAAATACCTGTACTTTCTACTTCTCTCATGTTGAACTCAAATACCTGTACTTTCTCTACTTCTCTCATGTTGAACCCAAATACCTGTACTTTCTACTTCTTACATGTTGAACCCAAATACCTGTACTTTCTACTTCTCTCATGTTGAACTCAAATACCTGTACTTTCTACTTCTTACATGTTGAACCCAAATACCTGTACTTTCTACTTCTTACATGTTGAACCCAAATACCTGTACTTTCTACTTCTTACATGTTGAACCAAATACCTGTACTTTCTACTTCTTACATGTTGAACCCAAATACCTGTACTTTCTACTTCTTACATGTTGAACCCCAAATACCTGTACTTTCTACTTCTCTCATGTTGAACCCAAATACCTGTACTTTCTACTTCTCTCATGTTGAAACCCAATACCTGTACTTTCTACTTCTCTCATGTTGAACTCAAATACCTGTACTTTCTACTTCTTACATGTTGAACTCAAATACCTGTACTTTCTACTTCTTACATGTTGAACTCAAATACCTGAACTTTCTACTTCTTACATGTTGAACTCAAATACCTGAACTTTCTACTTCTTACATGTTGAACTCAAAATACCTGTACTTTTCTACTTCTTACATGTTGTACACAAATACCTGTACTTTCTACTTCTTACATGTTTGTACACAAATACCTGTACTTTCTACTTCTATCATGTTGAACCCAAATACTTGTACTTTCTACTTCTTCTCATGTTGAACCCAAATACCTGTACTTTCTACTTCTCTCATGTTGAACTCAAATACCTGTACTTTCTACTTCTTACATGTTGAACACAAATACCTGTACTTTCTACTTCTCTCATGTTGAACTCAAATACCTGTACTTTCTACTTCTCTCATGTTGAACTCAAATACTTGTACTTTCTACTTCTCTCATGTTGAACACAAATACCTGTACTTTCTACTTCTTACATGTTGAACTCAAATACCTGTACTTTCTACTTCTTACATGTTGAACTCAAATACCCTGTACTTTCTACTTCTTACATGTTGAACACAAATACCTGTACTTTCTACTTCTTACATGTTGAACTCAAATACCTGTACTTTCTACTTCTTCCATGTTGAACTCAAATACCTGTACTTTCTACTTCTTACATGTTGAACACAAATACCTGTACTTTCTACTTCTTACATGTTGAACTCAATACCTGTACTTTCGACTTCGTACATGTTGAACTCAAATACCTGTACTTTCTACTTCTTACATGTTGAACTCAAATACTTGTACTTTCTACTTCTCTCATTCTCCAAACAGCTGGTTCCTTTAGTCTGAATGTGTGTTGGTGCGTGGTCATTATTCTTCAGAGTCACTGCGTTGCCTATTGGTTGGAACACGATCCGTGTATCCATCACTTCCTGGTCTTCTCTAAAGAAGAGGGACCAATGGAAACGTTGTCATGTTGCCGTTGGTCACCATGGAAACATTCATTAGCTAACAATGACATTATTGTTCTATTAATATAAAGGGAGGTCAGGTACTCTTTTAAAGCAGCTGCTAGCTATGGGTACTTTCTCCTGAAGTACACTTCAAAGCCTCTTTACTTTGACTTGAGTAAAGAAGTTTAGTCAGTACTTCTACTTTCACCAGAGTATTTTTAAACACGAGTATCTGTACTTCCACTTGAGTAAAGGATGTTGTGTACTGAGCCCCTCACTCACTGTTATGGAAACCCTCCTTTATTCCTATGGCAACTGAGAGTGTGTACGACAAAGACAGATTACGTGTACGACATGTTTACTGAAAACAATACATTCCAGCATATGAAGAGAGGGCTGATGAAGGGAGGCCTGATGGAGGGAGGGCCTGATGAAGGGAGGGCCTGATGAAGGGAGGACCTGAGGAAGGGAGGCCACACTGACTAACCGGCCAAAGATGGGACGAAACGCTGGAAACACATGTCTTTTTTTAAAGTTAACAATTCAGAGTGACTTTAAAGCCGCGAGGCCGGGACCGCTAAGTGTTCATAAACAACAGGAACGCTTTCTGCAGAGGAACAAAAGCCGTGTTATGGATTCAGTCTGCAGACAAAACATGGAGCTGACGGAGGCGCGGTGGACCTCACGTATGCATCAAATAAAAGCAGGACGATGTGACCTATGAGTTAGGGTAGAAAAGGAAGTGTATGAGGTAATGTAGGACACAGTTTGAGCAAGATAAGAAGTCACATGTCTTGGTTTTAAAACACCGTATCAACAGTTTGTAACACTGAGTATTTCCTAAACACTGTGGTAGAAGAATATTCATTACTGGCCTCGTGGTGTCTTCAAAGCCTGCTAAAATACTGCCTAAAAGCCCAAGGGAGAAGAGTCCTAAATAACAAGACACGACTAACACCGTCATGGAGTGCAGCCGAATATACGCATTACAATTCAATCGTATTTTCTACATTATGTTTGTGAATATTTGCGTAGTTTTCCCCCAGAACATCGGATTGGGTCCAAACCCGTGTTGTGGACATGTTAGATACTCTCTGTAGAGCTATCTCCGCAGAGTGCTCAGTGCTCCGCAGCAGCACGGCGGCCGTAACCCATAATTACTCAGCGATGCAGTGATTTTATCCACACGAGGCGAGAGACCACTTCATCGTCTGAGGGCGAGTGTTTACGAGCCGCCTCACACACTTTCACAGCACCGCAAACACGCAGTAAACGCCGGGGCGGCTTTAACACGCGATTAAGACGCAGCTAATGAGAGAGCGGACAGTTAAGCTGTGAGGAGGATCGTAAAGAGAGCGTTCAGTACGAGCAGCAGGCCGCTGACAGACGAGCCAACGTCTCTCGTTTCGGCGGGGGAATGTAAATAGCAGACTTTGCATGGTAAAAGCCCCCCATGTGCACCATCCGTCCACTCTCCTGCAGAGGCTGGTCCCAGGGAACCGGGGTCAGGGTACTAATGGAGGACCCCGTGGCCTCTGGAAACAAACCCCCTGCTATCTGCGCTCTTATAAATCAAGAAGGCTTCATTGAGAGTGGCAGTGTCCTCTGATGTCTCGGCCACGTCTCATTTCAAAGTCCTCCTGAAGGCTCACACGGTTCCTCACTGTGCATGTGTGTGTGTGTGTGTGTGTGTGTGTGTGTGTGTGTGTGTGTGTGAGAGGGGGAGTTAAAGAGAGACAGTGAGAGAAAGAAAGAGTTTGGGTTAAAGAGAGGGAATTAGGAATAAAGAGCCAGAGGAAAGTGAGGCCTCTAAAACAAATGTTTGTTCAGTTACTGCCAGAGGTGGGAAGTACAAATACTTTGTTACTGTAGTTAAGTACATTTCTCTGGTATCAGTACTTTACTCCACTGCTTATTTTTCTGACGACTTTTTACTTTGACTTCTTACATGTTGAACACAAATACCTGTACTTTCTACTTCTACATGTTGAACTCAAATACCTGTACTTTCTACTTCTTACATGTTGAACCCAAATACCTGTACTTTCTACTTCTCACATGTTGAACTCAAATACCTGTACTTTCTACTTCTTACATGTTGAACTCAAATACCTGTACTTTCTACTTCTTACATGTTGAACACAAATACCTGTACTTTCTACTTCTCACATGTTGAACTCAAATACCTGTACTTTCTACTTCTTACATGTTGAACCCAAATACCTGTACTTTCTACTTCTTACATGTTGAACTCAAATACCTGTACTTTCTACTTCTTACATGTTGAACCACAAATACCTGTACTTTCTACTTCTTACATGTTGAACCAAATACCTGTACTTTCTACTTCTTACATGTTGAACTCAGATACCTGTACTTTCTACTTCTTACATGTTGAACTCAAATACCTGTACTTTCTACTTCTTACACGTTGAACTCAAATACCTGTACTTTCTACTTCTTACACGTTGAACCCAAATACCTGTACTTTCTACTTCTTACATGTTGAACTCAAATACCTGTACTTTCTACTTCTCACATGTTGAACTCAATACCTGTACTTTCTACTTCTCTCATGTTGAACTCAAATACCTGTACTTTCTACTTCTTACATGTTGAACTCAAACACCTGTACTTTCTACTTCTTACATGTTGAACTCAAATACCTGTACTTTCTACTTCTTACATGTTGAACTCAAATACCTGTACTTTCTACTTCTTACATGTTGAACTCAAATAACTGTACTTTCTACTTCTTACATGTTGAACTCAAATACCTGTACTTTCTACTTCTTACATGTTGAACTCAAACACCTGTACTTTCTACTTCTTACACGTTGAACTCAAATACCTGTACTTTCTACTTCTTACATGTTGAACTCAAATACCTGTACTTTCTACTTCTTACATGTTGAACTCAAATACCTGTACTTTCTACTTCTTACATGTTGAACTCAAATACCTGTACTTTCTACTTCTTACATGTTGAACTCAAATACCTGTACTTTCTACTTCTTACATGTTGAACTCAAACACCTGTACTTCTACTTCTTACACGTTGAACTCAAATACCTGTACTTTCTACTTCTTACACTGTTGAACTCAAATACCTGTACTTTCTACTTCTTACATGTTGAACCCAAATACCTGTACTTTCTACTTCTTACATGTTGAACTCAAATACCTTGTACTTTCTACTTCTCACATGTTGAACACAAATACCTGAACTTTCTACTTCTTACATGTTTGAACTCAAATACCTGTACTTTTCTTACTTTCTCACATGTTGAACACAAATACCTGTACTTTTACTCTCTCATGTTGAACTCAAATACCTGTACTTTCTACTTCTCACATGTTGAACTCAAATACCTGTACTTTCTACTTCTTACATGTTGAACTCAAATACCTGTACTTTCTACTTCTTACATGTTGAACTCAAACACCTTACTTTCTACTTCTTACACGTTGAACTCAAATACCTGTACTTTCTACTTCTTACATGTTGAACTCAAATACCTGTACTCTTCTACTTCTTACATGTTGAACTCAAATACCTGTACTTTCTACTTCGTACATGTTGAACTCAAATACCTGTACTTTCTACTTCTTACATGTTGAACTCAAATACCTGTACTTTCTACTTCTTACATGTTGAACTCAAACACCTGTACTTTCTACTTCTTACACGTTGAACTCAAATACCTGTACTTTCTACTTCTTACATGTTGAACTCAAATACCTGTACTTTCTACTTCTTACATGTTGAACCCAAATACCTGTACTTTCTACTTCTTACATGTTGAACTCAATACCTGTACTTTCTACTTCTCACATGTTGAACACAAATACCTGAACTTTCTACTTCTTACATGTTGAACTCAAATACCTGTACTTTCTACTTCTCACATGTTGAACACAAATACCTGTACTTTCTACTTCTCTCATGTTGAACTCAAATACCTGTACTTTCTACTTCTCACATGTTGAACTCAAATACCTGTACTTTCTACTTCTTACATGGTTGAACTCAAATACCTGTACTTTCTACTTCTTACATGTTGAACTCAAATACCTGTACTTTCTACTTCTCTCATGTTGAACTCAAATACCTGTACTTTCTACTTCTTACATGTTGAACTCAATACCTGTACTTTCTACTTCTCTCATGTTGAACTCAAATACCTGTACTTTCTACTTCTTACATGTTGAACTCAAATACCTGTACTTTCTACTTCTCACATGTTGAACTCAAATACCTGTACTTTCTACTTCTTACATGTTGAACTCAAATACCTGTACTTTCTACTTCTTACATGTTGAACTCAAATACCTGTACTTTCTACTTCTTACATGTTGAACACAAATACCTGT
Organism: Chaenocephalus aceratus; assembly: GCA_023974075.1. NCBI lineage: Eukaryota > Metazoa > Chordata > Actinopteri > Perciformes > Channichthyidae > Chaenocephalus > Chaenocephalus aceratus. The sequence goes on along the minus strand of JAMFTG010000120.1, from coordinate 2,215 downwards.
ACTTTCTCTACTTCTCTCATTTCCCAAACAGCTGGTTCCTTTAGTCTGAATGTGTGTTGGTGCGTGATCATTATTCTTTAGAGTCACTGCGTGCCTATTGGTTGGAACACGATCCGTGTATCCATCACTTCCTGGTCTTCTCTAAAGGAGAGGGACCAATGGAAACGTTGTCATGTTGCCGTTGTTCAGCATGGAAACATTCATTAGCTAACAATGACATTATTGTTCTATTAATATAAAGGGAGGTCAGGTACTCTTTAAAGCAGCTGCTAGCTATGGTACTTTTTACTGAAGCACACTTCAAAGCCTCTTTACTTTGACTTGAGTAAAGAAGTTTAGTCAGTACTTCTACTTTCACCAGAGTATTTTTAAACACGAGTATCTGTACTTCTACTTGAGGAAAGGATGTGTGTACTTCTACTTGAGGAAAGGATGTGTGTACTTCTACTTGAGGAAAGGATGTGTGTACTTCTACTTGAGGAAAGGATGTGTGTACTTTTGCCATCTCGGGTTACTATGCTGCATTACAGCGCTCACTTGAAAGCATGCTCTATAAATCACACCGTCATTACACTACTAACATGATGTGAAATATAACCAAGTGTTGAATCAGACTTTAGTTCCACCTGGAGTAAATCCACCAGCTACCCTGCAGTCTACAAAGTACTTCAGACTAGCTGCACCTCCACCAGCTACCCTGCAGTCTGCAAAGTACTTCAGACTAGCTGCACCTCCACCAGCTACCCTGCAGTCTACAAAGTACTTCAAACTAGCTGCACCTTCACCAGCTACCCTGCAGTCTACAAAGTACTTCATACTAGCTGCACCTCACCAGCTACCCTGCAGTCTACAAAGTACTTCATACTAGCTGCACCTTCACCAGCTACCCTGCAGTCTACAAAGTACTTCATACTAGCTGCACCTTCACCAGCTTTGAGAACACTTTCATGATCAATCATTATAAAAACACATCATATATATTATTCTGAAATGGACCAATCTGCACAACGACTACTTTCACTGTCTTTCACTATATTTAGATGAGATCTGAGTACTTCTACTTTTACTCAAGTACAAGACCTGAGTACTTCCACTTTTACTCAAGTACAAGACCTGAGTACTTCTAATCAAGTACACGATCTGAGTACTTCTACTTTTACTCAAGACCAAGACCTGAGTACTTCTACTTTTACTAAAGTACAAGACCTAAGTACTTCTACTTTTACTAAAGTACAAGACCTGAGTACTTCTACTTTTACTCAAGTACACAATCTTAGTACTTCTACTTTTACTCAAGACCAAGACCTGAGTACTTCTACTTTTACTAAGTACAAGACCTGAGTACTTCTACTTTTACTCAAGTACAAGATCTGAGTACTTCTAATCAAGTACAAGACCTGAGTACTTCTACTTTTAACTCAAGACCAAGACCTGAGTACTTCTACTTTTTACTCAAGTACAAGACCTGAGTACTTCTACTTTTACTCAAGTACAAGATCTGAGTACTTCTAATCAAGTACAATATCTGAGTACTTCTACTTTTACTCAAGTACAAGACCTGAGTACTTCTAATCAAGTACAATATCTGAGTACTTCTACTTTTACTCAAGACCTAAGTACTTCTACTTTTACCTCAAGTACAAGATCTGAGTACTTCTAGTTTTACTCAAGTACATGATCTGAGTACTTCTACTTTTACTCAAGTACACGATCTGGGTACTTCTACTTTTACTAAGTACAGATCTGAGTACTCAAGTAACTACAGACTCCTTACCACCTAGTACTCACTTTTACTCAAGTACACACGATCTGAGTACTTCTACTTTTACTCAAGTACAAGACCTGAGTACTTCTAATCAAGTACAATATCTGAGTACTTCTACTTTTACTCAAGACCTAAGTACTTCTACTTTTACTCAAGTACACGATCTGAGTACTTCTACTTTACTCAAGTACACAATCTGGGTACTTCTACTTTTACTCAAAGTACAAGATCTGAGTACTTCTAATCAAGTACAATATCTGAGTACTTCTACTTTTACTTCAAGACCTAATTACTTCTACTTTTACTCAAGTACACGATCTGAGTACTTTCTACTTTTACTCAAGTACAGATCTGAGTACTTTTCCTTTAGTACGTGCGTTCACACCAAACGCCAGAGCAGCTGAGAGCAGATCACCAGAAGCAGGCAGGACGCTCTGAAGCCTCTGCAGG